>JAPZQD010000049.1:0-90308 GCA_036971965.1 Nyctalus aviator | reverse complement strand
TATGACAGGCAGACATAAAGCAGTTGGGAAAGAGAGCCAGTTTGAGGAGGTGAGTTTAGTTTGGGCATCTTTCATGGGTGAGCTTAAAGCAACAGGAAGGCTTCTGTTTGAGTGGAAATGTCCACTGGACAGAGGGGCAGGCAGCTCTCTGACTTTTTCTGAAAAATATGTAAACTGAATAGGTAAGTTGAGGAAAGAGGACAAACTAAAGATTCAAAGTCATCCACAGAGGTAGTGTTTTGAAACCGAATCTCAGGAATTTAACAACTTCTTTTAAACATTTGTAATTTATGGACACATTCTTACTGTTTTGTTTTTAAATGTGACAGAAGTATCCTACCTAATAAAAGAGCAACATGCAAATTAACTATTACACTGCCACACCCACTAGCCACGCCCACCAGCCACGTCCACCAGCCAATCAGAGCCAGTATGCGAATAAACCCAATCAGGATGGCTACAGTCACAGAGAGCAGGAAAGAGGCTTGGGTTTCCTAGGCAACAGAGGAAGCCAAGCTTTCCACCTGACCTTGCAGGTCTAGGCTTCCACTCCAGGCTACAAAGTTTCAATTATAAAAGATACATAAAACCAAACATAAATGGTGACAGCCTGAGTGAGCAGAGGGCTTGTCTTCACACCAGCTACACAGTTTCAATTGTAGAAAGTAAATATATCCCAGATACCAGGGCATCCCAATTGGTCACCGGGGGAATGGCCAACCTGCAAACCACCAAAGGACCCTAACCCAGGCCACCCCACACCCCAAGGGAACACCCACCCTGATCTGGGATACCCTTCATGGACAGCCAGCTGGCCCTCACCCATGCACCAGGCCTCTATCCTATCTAACAAAAGAGTAATATGCAGATTGGCCATCACTCCAACACACAAGATATCCTGCCCCTATGTGGACACAAGATGGCCACCACAAGATAGCCAGCAGGGGAGGGCAGTTGAGAGGGACCAGGTCTGCAAGGGAGGGCAGTTGGAGATGATCAACACTGTAGGGGAGGGCAGTTAGTGGTTACCAGGCTGGCAGAGGAGGGAAGTTGGGGGCAAACCGGCTGGCAGGGGAGCAGTTAGGCATCAATCAGGCTGCCCTGGGAGTGGTTAGGGGGGTGATATGGCAGGCCAGCAGAAGAGGTTAGGGAAAATCAGGAAGGCAGGCAGGTGAGCAATTTGGAGCCAGCAGTCCTGGATTGTGAGAGGGTCTAAATGGGCAGTTTAACATCCCTCAAAGGGTCCCAGATTGGAGAGGGTACAGGTTGGGCTGAGGGACATTCCTCCCCTTAGCCTGGACACCTTCACAAATTCCAGCACTGGGCCTCCAGTAAAGGATATAATGTGAAAATCTCAACGAACCCTTTCTACCACTCCTGTTACTATTTTGCTGTGTGTCTATTCCTTTAATCTCTCTCTCTGTCTTTTCTTTTTTCATTTTCCCTCTAGAGAGGTAATATTTTACTGCTTACACAGTGATTTGTGCTTTCCCCTGTCAAATATGTCTATGTCCATACTAGTCCTCTTATTTCTAACCACCATCATCCTTCTAACACCTGGAGAGATTTGCACAGTGGGCACTGCTTTCTTGTGGCCTGGTATAAGGTTTCTTTACATTTGTTTTCTTAAAATGATAAATTTTTGACATTTTCCTGGTGAATTACTATTCTCTTATTGATTTGTAGGAATCATTGTAGACACAAGTGATTTTGGAAAAAAGAAAATATATTCAAAGTAGTTAACTGGCATTACCTATCCAAGAAAAACAGTTCGGTTTCTGAGGAGAATCCTCAGGGTGCCAGTGGAGCCAAATTATGTCTTTATTAATAATGCAAACAGGGAAGCTGTGGAAATTAGAAAGCTGGTGTTTTCTACATTTGAATATTCCCCTTAAGGTTGCCATGATTGTTCTATTTATTCTGTTCATTTGTTTCTTAGCTATTTAAACACATTAACTGTATTTCTTCACAGAAACTTGCAGGGAAATGCTATTTCAGACATTGATAAAGATACATGGAAATCATACCGTTTGGTTGAGAAACTGTGAGTATATTCACTCCAAAAATGAATTATAAAAAATAACTGTATTGTAAAATCCTTCTTGGTCCAGAATTTTGAGTCTGTAGCTCTGAGCAAAGGTATTTCCCCCTCCGTATCCGAAATCAACATCTATAGATTGCAATTCTGTTTATTTTAAAAATTAATTTCCTAGGATCTCTTTAAAAGCAGTGTCAATTTAAACTTACTTTCTATTATAACAAGTAATACATGATTATTCTATATAGTAAAGAGCTAGTATGCAAATGGTCATTACACTGTCACACCATAACAGCTCAGAAACTCATCACTGGGGAGAGAGGAATGGGAACCACCTGGGCTGTGGCCCATTAGAGAATAAAGCTGCCCGTGGTCCTGGGCACCAATGGCTGGGGCTGCGGCCCAGGAGAGGGACAAGCTACACACTCCACCATCCCGGGCACCCGTGGTTGCTCCTATGCCTGCCCCAAAGAAGGACAAGCCGCATGCCCCATGGTCCAGGGCACCAGCCTCTGAGCCTATGCCCACAGCCCTGCCTTGTAGAGGGACAAGCCACCTGCACTGCAGTTCTAGGGGCCAGTGCCTGTGGCTGTAGCAGGCCTGGGAGAAGCCAGCCTGGATCCTGGGTACCTGTTGCTGGCCAGAGGGAGGGAAGTCTGGGTACTGGGTTCTTGCAACAACCTAGAGGAAGGAATCCTGGATCCTGGGTGCAGGGAGAGGCAGAGGCAGTTAGGGATGATCAGGCCAGCAGGGAAGCAGTGAGGGGTTATGAGGCCAGTAGTGGAGCAGTTAGGGGAGATCAGGCAGGCAAGTAGAGGTGGTTAGGGGCAATCATGGAGGCAGGCAAGGGGTTATAGGTGATCAGGCAGGCAGGCAGAAAAATGGCTAGATGCAGCAGTCCTAGATATTGAGAAGCAGTCAGACATCCCCCAAGGGTCCTGGATTGGAGAGGGTGCAGACCAGGCTGAAGGACTCCACCCTCCCATGCAGGAATTTTTTTCTACTTTTCTCAATATATAAAAATGAAATAGTAAGTATAGTGAAAACCCTGCTTGTTTCCCTCATCAGCCACCCTAAGATAACTGCTACACTATATTTGCTATATTTTCTTACAGACATTTTCCCATGCATTTGCCTACACGCATATTTACAGATAGCAAAATAGATATGTTTTGTGATTTTCACATTTTTTAAAACATAAATGGTAACAACATCCGACAACTTGATTTTTTCACCTCACAATATATGTCTGAAACATATTTCCTTCTTGGTATGTAGAGTGTAACCCAATTCATAACATTCCATCTTTTAATAATCCCTCTATTGATGGATGTCTAGACTGTGTCCAGTTTTCTTGTTACATGTATTGCTGGAACAAACATTCTTGTACATGCGTTTTTTTTTTTAACATGGAAAGGTATTTATGTAGAACAGATATTTAGAAATGGAATTGTTGAGCTGAGGACTATATTGATATCACAAATTAATTGCCTCATAGAAGTTGTGCCAACTTACACTCCAATCAGTGGGCCACAACAGCATGTATTCCTCTACCCTCCTACCACTGCAGTGTCTCAATTTTTTCGCTGATTTAAAAATGGGCAAATAAAATGGTCCTGTCTACATTTGAATTTTTTTGACTACTTGTGAATTTAAATATTTTTATATATTTATTGATCATTTCTATTTCTCCTCTGAATTTGTCTTGCTCTTTTTTGCCCATTTTGTAGAAAAGTCCATTTAGGCACATAAGTGATTTGGGAAGAAATATTTACATTCCAAGTAATTAACTGACATTTCCAAGACATTTTGTGTGTCATATTAGTAGTTCCAATTTAATAGATGTCATAAATGATGTCTCAAATAATAACAAAAGACATAATAGTCATAGTAATCTAAAAACAGGGTTTTTGAACACCCTAAAAGATCCCTCTCTTAGTCTCATACTTATTGGTAAGGGCAAAAAAGAACCAGGCAGTTCTTTTAAATATGACTTATTTAAAACTAGATAGAGTTTATTTTTTCCATGATAATATCTGGTAATTAAAATGAAAGTCATGCTGAGACCGGTTTGGCTCATTGGATAGAGCGTCAGCCTGTGGACTGAAAGGTCCTGGGTTCGATTCCTGTTCAGGATTGGCCCCCTGAATTCAATCCATTCAATACTTTTCACACACCACTGCCCTAAAGGGATAATCAACAACTGGAAATCACATGCACACAATTTTGCATGTATTCAAGAAAGTGTACTTTTCTAAGGAAAAGGTTCCATAGCTTTTATAAAATTCTCACAGGACTCTTGTCTCCAAAGACAGAGTCAAATGTAGGGGAGAAGAAAGATATTTATTTTGCTATCTATAAAACTGTCCTTACCCTCAACAGTGATGGTAAATGGATGATTTGCTTTAAATAAAAATAGTATACTAAAAATGCTGTCTGTCAACTTCCAAAATCATGGCAAAAGTGTTTATGGAACATCTGCTACCTGCCAGGAATTGTTTTATGTACCAGGATTCCAGGCCCAAGAACAAAGTAGACAAATTGTGCCAGTTCTCAAGATGGAATGTTATGAATTGGGTTACACTCTACGTACCAAGAAGGAAATATGTCTCAGACATATACATTGTTTACAAATGTATAATATGAAAAAAAATTACACACACACACAAATATATTAAATAAATAGATATAATTTCAAGTATTGATAAGGTCTTTGGACAGACAGAAAAAGCTGAGGAAGGAAAGTGAGTCAATTCTAGAATGGCCTATTGTTTGCACAAAGAAGATGTGAAAAGAGAGGTTTGAATAAAAAACAGATTATCTTCCTTCAATTAAATAAAGATTAGGGTATTTCAATGGCACCATTACCCACAATTCCTTATATATTTTTCTGTACAGTAAATAGTTGTAGTTATTTTGCATTTTGATCCAGAAATAATGTTTTCATTTTTCAGAAATCTCAGTGGAAATAATTTGAGGGAAATACGTAAGGATTCATTTGAAGGCCTGTTTTCCCTCCAGTACTTGTAAGTTAATTATATTTATTTATGAGTTTTTTAGTTATAATATCTACAAAATAAATAAAGGGTTCAAATGAGATAATCTCTGCAATTTCTCCCAGCAATAAAATTCTACAATTCTGTAAGCTCCAGCCCATTTCTAGCATTTACTAATTGTTCTGTATTTTCATTTTATTACCATATAGACAAGATATAGATAGGAAAAACTCTTCAGTTATTGAGTAAAATTGGTAATGAGATCTGAGTAATAATACACACACATGCCGAGACTGGTTTGACTCAATGGATAGAGTGTCAGCTTGGGGACTGAAGGGTCCCTGGTTCGATTCCGGTCAAGGGCATGTACCTTAGTTGCGGGCATATCCCCAGTAGGGGGTGTGCAAGAGGCAGCTGATCGATGACTCTCTCTCATCAATGTTTCTAACTCTCTATCTCTCTCCCTTCCTCTCTGTACAAAATCAATAAAAAATATATTAAAAAAATACACACACATATGCACCTTGTTATGTAAGTGTTCATATACCATCTCTTATATTTAGTTTAGGGGCCATGGGTCATATCATGCCTATGCTTGTGTGTTTCTTAGAGGACATAAGTTAAGAATGATTTTTATACTTATGAAGGGCTGTAAAAGAAAAGAAGAATAGAAGAATATGCAAGACAGACTGTCCATGGCATGCAAATCCTTACTTTCTGGCCTTTACTGAAAAGGTTTTAAAATGTTGATTTAGTAAAATGACAGGAATTCAGTTTAACCTCAAATTGTCTTCTGTAGGACATGAAAATATAAAACATTTATATTAATTTGAATGCCATTAACCAGACTTTTTGATAATTTAATATAAATGAGATTAACATTTACACATTAAATATTTAAGCAGATGAATTATGTAAACAATATTATTAAGAACATATTACGTTACCAAGAAAGCAAATTGGTGTTGAGGGTTTCAATGCAGGAAATGTTATACCAATACTAAAAGTAAATATTTAACATGATGGTTAAGTGGTATTGCTGCAAATGACTACACCAAGTAAGAATATCAGAAATGTCCCTAATTTTGCAATAAAAATCTCCCAGCCTCCTTGTCAAGGAATCAATGTTTGCCTAGTAATTCTATTTACTTAGAATAGAGAGATGCTTTTTGCTATAAGAACTCAATTATGATACTTGGTCCATGTTACCTAGAGTTGTGAATGTTAGTAATCTTTATTAAGCTAATTAATGATGCTATTTATTAAGTGAGTGGATTCTTTTTGAAAATATAGAACATTTAAGGGAAGTAGGTATAAAGAGCCTTACAGGACACTGAAAAGAGTCGTTTGGATTATCAAACCTTTCAAGCTTCAGAGGGGCATCCACTTTTGTATTGGTCTTGCATCTCACTTCAAAATCTTACATACAGTTTGGAGGAAGTAAATAACTGCTCAATAGGTTAGGTCATTCATTACTTCCACTGTGAAATACTTTGTAAGCTAACTATTTCTTGCTACCATAAGTATTCCCATCCACTAAAAAATGCCAATCAGTAAGAAAGCTAAAAAAGAGCATGCCACGCACTGAACCTAGAACTATAGGCACAAAGATAGGTACGTCAGGGTTCCTACCTTCTGATAATTCATGATCTCATAGAGAAAATAAACATAGAAACTCAAGCCAGAGAGCATAAGTACTAAGGGGAAGACAATGTGCTGCAGTGGCACACAAAAGGGAGCCATGAAGTCATAAAACTACATTTCTTTTTTTGTTTGCTTTGTTTTTGGTAATCCTCACCCAAGGATTTTTTCCATTAATTTTTAGGGAGAGTGGGAGATAGAGGGAAAGACAAAGAGAATCACCAATGTAATAGAAACACATCAATTGGTTGCCTTCTGCATGAGCCTTAACCAGGGCCCCTGTCACAGAGGATCCTGCAACCAAGGTACATGCCCTTGATCAGAACTGAACCCAGGGCCTTTTGGTCTGCAAGCTGACACTCTACGGACTGAGTCAAATTGGCTATGGCCAAAACTACATTTCTCTTAAAAGTCATTTTTCTCCCTCTACTTCCCAGCTATTTGTTTATTGTATAAATATTTGAATAATACCTGTTCATGTCTCAGTAGACGATGCAAAGCAAGACCCGGTTCATACTTTAAAGGAGTTTGGCTCAGAAGAAATAGGATGCAAACATAAGTGCATTAAATGGAAGAAATGGATATGGACAGTTAAGATATAAATTTGTTTATATCTGTTAATTTGTTGTTTTCTGTTGTCCTCCCACTGCACAACTGAAGCGATTAGATCATGGGTATTAAAGCAATGTAAAATAAGAATGAATTTCCATTAGTATAATAGAAAGTATCCTTAGTTCAATGTTCTGTATTAGTTCAAATTCCTGTGTTATTTAGAACAGTCACTTCCTTTTAAGTTATATAAAAAGGCATCTGTTATTTCTCCTGGTATTGAATTTGTCTAGAAAAACAGAACTAAACCAGGAAGGTGTGTGGATGTGAGACTATTTCCCTTGATGTTAGAAATTTATAAATATACATAAAGCTCTATAAACTTAGAGCTCATAATGTAAAATTGATGAGATCACGAAGGGCCTTCTAATCAATTCTTATGATCTCAGGAAAGAATTCCTTCAAAATCTATCAAGACATATAATTGTATGTTGTATTTATGAAGATTATGAAGGTGAGAGACTTAAGATATGTGAGGGCAGCGTAAGGGGCTCTGGATAGTTCATATTACAATTCTTAAGGTTTAGAGTTTAGACTAAAATGATATTCAATATTATTCTAACATCTTACCAGTTATTGCTACTTGTTAGATATCTAATAGGTAACTGAGATATTTTTTTCTTTTTCTAGAGATTTATCCTGCAATAAAATACACTTTATTGAAAGGAATGCCTTTGAATCACTACCTTTTTTAAAATATATGTAAGTTATAAACATAATTTCATTGTGTTTAGAAATTTTATAAAACATAATTGTAAACCTCTGTTATTTATTTCGAAGTAAGTTTAAAATTTTATTAGTAGAAAGGTACTAATGTTATGTAGCAAATCCTATTGGTCTCTCGCATAGATTAGAGTGAGAATTCTCTCACATTCAAAATGAACCATTCTATGGTTCTCATCCAGGATGATTTTGCACCAGGTGACACTTGGCAGTATCCAAAGAGATACTGTAGATTTATGTGGTCAGAACTGTAGATTTGCTCCTGACATCTAGTGGGTACAGGCTAGAGTTATTGCTTAACATACTACAAGGCACAGGACAGCCCCCCATAATAAAAAAAACCATCTAGCCCAAAATGTCTATGGTGTGGAAGTTGTGTATCCCTCTTCTAGAGAAAGATCAATTAATGAATATAGTTTTTGAGCACTTACTGTTCTGTATCTATTGTACAACATGTATAAACATGAGAGCATAAACCATAGCAAATATCTCTCACAGTGAAATTTATTTAGTGTACAGAGGGATTATTGTGGTTTTTATCATATATAAATTAGAATCTCAGCTAAAAGATAAATGATATGAAAGAATTCTTTTACTCTCTTATTTTGCTTGTGTCTTTTTTTTTGTAGAAATATTGGCTGCAATTCCATCACAAAGTTGAACTTTGGAACATTTAAGGCTTCCCATGGAATGCAGTTTTTACACCAGTTGTAAGTGAAATAGAAGATGAACTCATGTAAAAAGCTATGTGTAAAAACCTCATACACTGATTGATTGGCATTTATAAACTCAGTTTGCACACTTTTGAAAAGTATGGCTTAAGAGCCCTTCTTTTTCCCTTTCAAATTACGAAACTAAGGTACAAAGAGGTCAAGAGACTTGTCTAACTCATATATGGCATGCTCTTCTTTCTCGAGAACTAACCTTTGGCATGTGCAATACAAGGCACTAAGCAGATAACATTCAAAGTATCACTGTGCTGGGAATCTCAGTATTGCTTCTGCTCTCATATATGAATGACCTTTGAAATTCCCCTTCTGAATTTGACTTTGATTCCTGCTCATGTGCAAAGGTCCTAACTTCTCCTATGTATGCAGCATAGAACTGAAAGAATTAAGTTTTTCTCAGAGTTCTCTAGGGAGCAAAATATATGGATGCTTCCTCATGAGTCTCTTTTAAATGGTAAAGCAGAAAGAATTTGTAAAAGGCTGCCACAAGGCACAGCTTTTCCCAATTAGAACATTCTTTTTCAGAATCCATATACCTCTGAAGTGAATCTTTGAAGTATGTGAAAATATGCTTTTTATGTTAAGTTGTGGTGTGAAAAAGTATTCCAAGTGATGCTGGAACCCCCCAAAAAAATGCATAGCTGTAGCCTCATTCCAATGTCTTTCCTAACTAGCCCTCAATATGAAGTATGGGTTTTATTCCCTTTAAGCTAGAAAATTCTATGATTTCTCTGTGGCACAAGCAAATCATAGTGAATAGGTTCAGTGACTTGAAAAGGATTTTAGACTCAAGAGAAATGCAAGGGAAAATAAATGAATATTGTCTTCCAATCTTGTCTTTGGAAAAGACTGTCTAACTGTCTTGTGGTACAGGAATCCAATTTCACACAATTCAATTCAGGTTAGATGCGGATGTTTAGGGTTTGCTTAGAGTTGGATTGACAGTTTCTGCAGCTGTCCATCTGTAATGGCCTCCCTTCTTTCCTCATTAATTTGATAATGCCTCACTTGGAGAAAGAACACCAACAGACAGTTTTCCTTTGGTCAACTCATTAGAGAGCATGCTAAGTAGGTCCCTACACCAAGAGTTTTTGATAGCATCAATACAATGTCATAAACTCACCACCTTTACTAAGCATCATGCAATACTGAGAGTCTCCTATAAGAATCTGAGTTTCACTACAGTTACGAAGATAGTACAGGAAGAAATAACCAAAAACTGTGGAATCGCAGTTGCAAAACATTCATTCACTCAAAAACAGTGACAGCATGCACTAAGGGCTAGGGTACAAAGAATTGGATGGGGACTTTATCCCCAAGAAACTATATACTGGAAGGAGTAAGGTGAATGTTGATAGAAAAACACATGAGAGCAATGCCAGCATCTCTATAACAGGTAACAAGATAGGAGGGAGACAAACTGGGGACTAGGTATCAGAAAAGATTTGTAGCCCTAACTGATTTGGCTTAGTGGATAGATCCTTGGCCTGCGGACTCAAGGGTCCCAGGTTTGGTTTGATTCTGGTCAAGGGTGTGTACCTTGGTTGCTGGCACATCTCCAGTGGGGGGGTGTGCAGGAGGCAGCTGATCGATGTTTCTCTCTCATTGACATTTCTAACTCTCTATCCCTCTCTCTTCCTCTCTGTAAAAATTCAATTATATATATTTAAAGATTTGTAACAGAGTAGGCACCAATTTATTTATCTTGAGTTTCTGGGTTCATCTTAAATGACAGAAAAGTTAATGAAAGAATCAGAGCTAGATAGTATCATAAATAAATTAATACCCTTATTAAGTGATTTGAAAAAGCTGTATTTCTAAAACTAACTCAGAGTGCTTTCAAGAGGTTGTCAGAAAACCGTGTGTATTGGGGGCTTCGCTCCTTTGTTTTGGAACAAATCTAGGGGCAAAACTAACTTGCTTCAGGAAACATTTGCCATCATGAGACAGAAATTAAATTGCATCTCTTCCCAAGTCATTTTATCATCTAGATGATATATTTCTGGTGTTTTTATAAGTTGAAACTTTATTTTCCCTTGCATTAAATAAGTTTGTAATGAGTGTGAGGTGGGCTTATCATGAATTGAATGAAGCTTAAGCTTCAGGGTTCTTCACTTGCATAATTCCCTTCCAAGTTCTAGCAAGTGGGAGGGGCTTAGAAATGTTCATATTCACAATTTTGCATATTTTTATTAGGATTTCAAAAAAAATGCTGCTCAGGCTCCACAAAACCTTGATACACCCCTGGGTTTCAGTTAATTATAATTCAGTAAGCTTATTGAGTGAAGTCTATGTTATTGACAAACACTGAATGAACAAGTTAACAGTGTGACAAAGAATCCATTTTGGATCTGAAATCCACCTCAGAGACATGCCAAGAGTGTATTAATACAGTAAAGCTTTTTGAATGTTAGTCATAAGCCTATTTCTTTGGGTAAAACCAGGAATGGAATATATTATGGAAAACCAGCAGTTGTTGATAATCCTAAATGTTAAATATACTATTTTTCTCTGACTTTAAAGTGTTTCTCCTTCATTCACCTACACAGGTCCACATTGATGGTTTATTTTATTTTATTTGAAAACACACACATTTTTATTGATTTCAGTGAGGAAGGGAAAGAGAGAGATCAAAACATCAATGATGAGAGAGAATCATTGATCAGCTGCCTCCTACATGCCCCACAATGTGATCCAGCCCACAACCCAGGCATGTGCCCTTGACCAGAATTGAACCTGGGACCCTTCAGTCCACAGACCAATGCTCCACCACTGAGCCGAACCGGCTTCAGCTATTTCCCACACTGTTGAGAATATCAGTGAGGTATGTTAGTCCACACTATAAAGGCAAATTGAGCTGTGGTCTTATAGACACCCAAATGCTCCCCTGTTCAACTAGCATTGATTCGTTTCCTTTAGATAGCTGTGAGCATGCTAGACTCTACATGTATTGTCATCAGGTTTTGGAAGGTACTGAAATCCTGGCAGCTCCTTTTAGATTCCAGAAGACATAAGCACTGAAGAGAAAAATCATGATCCATTGGGTTGATTTAGGGTTGTGGTTTTATTTGTAATGGTTCAAAAGTTTTGAGATTATCATACCCAGCAGCTACAATGAGACTTTTCTTCTTCCAACTGCATTTTATTCTTCCCATCTGTATAGTAAAGTGTATTTTTTCTCTCAAAAGCATAGTAATTTTTCTTCTGCCCATAACATTTCTTTGACACGTACCTTTATTAAGTGCTTATTATGTTTCAGGCACTATATTTAATACTTTAATGATTATACAAATAAGATAGAGTGCCTAAAGCTCTTAGAATAGTGTGTGGTACATGGTAAATGCTCATTATAAGTTAGCTCATTCTCATTTTCTGAACAGTTCTTGTGATATGCATATTATCCCCATTGAAACTTACAGACATTGAATAACTTGCCTAGTTTCACACTGTTAATAAGAGGCAGAGCAACTTATGAGTTTTGCAGCTAATTTTTTATTCCTATTATTTAGCTGTTAAAACTAATGCAACTATGGACATTCAGGTAAAGAGTTTGTACAGATATATGTTTTTTAATATATATGGTTTTTATTGATTTCAGAGAGGAAGGGAAAGGAAGAAAGAGGTAAATATCAATGGAGAGAGAGAACGATTGATTGGCTGCCTCCTGTATGCCCCCAAATGGGGATCGGGCCCACAATCCAGGCATGTGCCCATAATCAGAATCGAACCTGGAACCCTTCAGTCGTTAGGCTGATGCTCTAACCACTGAGTTATCAGCTAGGACTGGATATATGTTTTTTAATTTTCTTGGGTGCATACATAGGAGTGAAATTCCTGACTCATATAGCAACTCTATGTTTAGCTTCTTTGAGGAACTGCCCAAATGTTTTCCATAGTGGCTTCACTATTTTTCATTCTCACCAACAATGTATAAGTGTTCCAATTCTTCCACGTCATTGGCAGCATTCATTACTGTCTATTTGCTTGGTTATAGCCATCTTAGTGAATGTAATGTAGTATCTCATAGTGGCTTTGATTTATATTTCCCTAATGAATTTAGATATTGAGCATCTTTCCATATGATTATTGGCCATTATATCTCTTTTGGAGAAAGGTCTTTAAATATTCTGCCCATTTTAAAATTTGGTTAATTACTTTCTTTAAAAATATATTTTATTTATTTTTCACAGAAAAGAAAAGAGAGGGATAGAGAGTTAGAAACATCAATGAGAGAGAGTCATCGACCAGCTGCCTCTTGCACACCCCCTACTGGGGATGTGCCCGCAACCAAGGTACATGCCCTTGACCGGAATCGAACCCGGGACCTTTCAGTCCGCAAGCCGACGCTCTATCCACTGAGCCAAACTGGTGCTGGCTGGTTATTTACTTTTTATTGAGTTGTAAGAGACCTTTATATGTTCTGGATATAGGACTTTATCAAATAAATATTGTAAATAATTTCTTCCATTCTATGAGTTCGCTTCTCATTTCCTTGATAGTGTCCTTTGAGACTTAGAAGTCTTTCATTTTTATAAAGACGTAATCTATTTTTCCTTTAGTTGTTTGTGCTTTTCGTATCATATCTAAGAAACTCTTGGGCTAATATAAAAGCCATAGAGACTTACTCCTTGCTTACATTTAGGTATTTGATTTATTTTGAGTTAATTTTTATATGTGGTGTAGGCAGAATCCAACTTTATTATTTTGCATGTGGATATAAGTTGTCTCAGCCCTATTTGAAAAAACGATTCTTTGCAAACTGAATTGTTTTGGCATCTTTGTTAAAAATAGACAATACATGTGAGGGTTTCTTTCTGGACCGTAAATTTGTTCCATTGATTTATATTTCTAGCCTTATGCCAGTACCACACTGTGATTGTTGTGGCTTTGAATTGTATTTTGAACCCAGGACCTATGAGTCTTCCCACATTGTTCTTTAACAAGATTAGTTTGGCTTTCTCTGTCCTCTGAATTGCCACTTGATTTTAGAATTAGCTTGTAAATTTTTGAAAAGTCAATTGGGATTTGGATAAGTGTTGCATTGAAACAATATATTAATCTGTTAATTAATAGTAGAACCATTTTAACAGTATCATCTTCTGATCCATGAACACAGTATGTCTTTCCATTTACTTACATATTAATTTCTTTAATCAATGCTGTTTTAGTTTTCACTATGTCATGAAGTTTGGTTGAATTTTTTTCACTAAATATTTCATTATTTTTCACGTGTTATAGATGGATCTAGAGGCCAGGTCTGTAAATGAATTCTTGCACCGGTGGGATCCTTAGGCCTGGACTGCAGGATTGGGCCTAAACTGGCTATGACATCCCCTGAGGATTCCTGGATTGCCAAGGACCCAGGCCAGATGGAGATAACCCACTGGTGCAGGATCTGTTCTGGGGAGAGGCTCCGGATGTTGGCTAGATAGAGAGGGACCTCAGGAGGGCTCCAGGGCATGTCTGACCTGTCTCACTCAGTCCCAATTGACTGGACCCAGGCAGCAAGCTAACCTACTAGTTGGAGCATCTGCCCCCTGTTGGTCAGTGCATGTCATAGTGAAAGGTTGAGTGGTTTTAGCATATCATTATCATATTATGCTCTGATTGGTTGAACGGCCAACCAGTCGACTGGGCACTTTGCATATTAGGCTTTTATTATACAGGATTATAATCTTAATTTCAGTTTTGGATTACTCATTGTTCAATATGTATAGAATTACAGCAATTAGTGGTAATAGTTCTGTTTGTTTTCTTTAAATAAATTTTTATTGATTTCAGAGAAGTAGGTAGAGGGAGAAAGAGAGAAAAACATCAGTGATGAGAGAGAATTATTGATCTGCTGCCTCCTGCATGTCTGAAACTGGAGATCAAGCCTGCAGCCTGGGCATGTGCCTTGATCAGAAATTGGTCAATGACCAACCACTGAACCACACAGGCCAGCCTAGTGTAATAGTTTTATTATTGTTGTTTTTGTTATTATTATTATTATTATTATTATTATTATTAGTTTTCCAGGAATATGTCTCACAGTCTTCCAGTTTGCTGGGCACATGTTAGAGTACTTCAAAGTCTCTATGGACATCTCATTTCTCAGCTTTCCTTTTAACATTTTTTGTTAGCCTATATTTTTTTATACCAATTGTTATCCATTGCTTCAGCAGCTGCCAATGTAAAACATATACATGAAATGTTTTTCACAAAATACTCTCTGAGGACAGAGTCTTTAGAGGCTAGGCAGTTCTTGGGTCAAGAACAAGCCTTTAAAGTGTGGTCTCCCAGGAACCCAGCAAACAGGTGAAGGACAGTTCTTTGGGAATATGATTTCATTCCATTCTGCTTTCAGTGGGAGTGGGGCTGGGGCTGTTTTTCACGGTTACCCCAGAGACGGAGAACAAAGCTCTAGGATGAATTACAGCAACACAGATCACCATTCTTATGGAAATCAATAATTCCTTTTGACTAAATGTTCCCTGGATTCCTCCAAGCCTGATGGTTAGAATTGTAGAGTTTAAAAAAGTTGATTTGACCATTTTGTTTTTTGCCAGTTGTTTTTTAGGAATGAATGTCCACATGTCCTTACTCCACCATTCTCACTTATTTGCCTATAGAGTAGTTTTACATTTCTGAAGTCCCAAAGAACATAAGCTAGTCAAGTATTTAATCATGGGCGATCATTCGCAAACAGGAATAAAAAGTAAAAAAAAATGTAATTCTCATAGAGGCTGTCCCAAATAGATACATGGAACTTGAAAATGTATTTCTATGTCTAGTAGTCTCAGAATTGAGGTTAAAGTAACAGCTATTTTCAACCCCTTTTCTTAAGAGAGCTTAAACATGGGTTTTAAGGTCAGATCTGAGTTCAAATTTCAGCTCAGCTTTTCACTAGCTTGACAACTAGGACAATTTATAGAACCTCTCTGTGCTTCAGCGTCCTCATTTGTAAAACAGGCTAATAATATGTATCAATAAAGTAATTGTGAGGATTAAATATGAAATGTTCATCACAGACGCCCAGCAGCCTTATAGATCGTAGCTGTGATAATCATCTTTGTAAAAGTCTGCAAAAATATTGTAATGACTTTTGAGTAGTTAACCTGAAGACAGATTTTCTTTTCTTCTTGTTTTTAGTTGGTCTTGTTTTACTTGTATATTTTATCGAATTGAGAAGCACATTTATTTGAGCATTGGGAATAAAAATGTGTGCCAATTAACAAATTTGTTCATTTTCATGATATATGACCAAAATATTATTTATTTATTAAACAAACATCTATTAAATACCTAGTAAATGTCAGGCAATAATAGTCCAAGAAATGGACAAGTAAACAAGTGACTTACATACAATGTAACAAAGCCTGTCATACAAGAATATACATGGGCCCTAGCCAGCTTGGCTAAGTAGATAGAGCTTCAGCCTGTAGACTGAAAGGTCCCAGGTTCCTTTCCAGTCAAGGGCATATGCCTGGGTTTTGGGCTTGCTCCCCAGTGGGGAGCATGCAGGAGGCAGCCAATCAATGATTCTCTCTCATCATTGATGTTTCTATCTCCCTCTCTCCCTCTCCATCTCTGTTCCTCTCTGAAATCAATAAAAGTATTTAAAAAATACACATGGGAGTATGTGATAGAAGCATGCTTTCACCAATTCCTGATAGATTTAGCCTTTTTTGGTTTGGCTCCAAAACTAAGGAGTTAGACCTATTTTTCTCTTTAACTGATGTTTTAAAATGGATTTTTAAATAAAAATTTCTGCAGATTAAATTAAAGCATATTGAATTAACAAATTAGACTCTAGAAACAGTATTTCCTATTAAGCAGGAGCTTCCTATCAGCATAGTTACTAACAGTGTTTCCTTTTTTTCTCTTTTTAAATGTATTTTTATTGATTTCAAAGAGGAAGAGAGAGGGAGAGATAGAAAAGGTAATGCTGAGAGAGAATCATTGATTAGCTATCTCTTGCACTCCCCATACTGGGATCAAACCCGCAAACCTGGGATTGTGACCTGACCTGGGAATCAAACTGTCACCTCCTGGTGCATAGGTCAACGCTCAACCACTGAGTCACACCGGCCGGGCATTAATAAAGTTTTCAATCTAAAAAAGTTCTTTGGTATCAGCTTTTATTTGCTATCCACTTTCCCCACATTTTATTTACATGCTCTTCTCCATTTTATCATTTAGAGACCTGAGTAGTTCCCTCCCCAAAAATACTTAGGGATTCTTAAGGGTGATCCAAAGGTAAAGACAGAAAAATATTTTTGTAACCTTTGAGTTTTGTACCAACAAAATGAATATAAGCTTTCATGGCAGTTACTGAGAGTGCAGACAGCTTTAATTCTATTATATTTTTCAGAATTCTTGATCACAATCCTCTAACAACTGTTCAAGATCCATATCTTTTCAATTTGCCATCATTGAAGTACCTGTAAGTATTGCAACAATTTCAAGGCTCGTGAGATGATTTCTTGCTCTTTCTTACTCTCATCAAACATTAAATACTTTGCATTTTGTTTAAAAAGTCATCATTTAAATTTTAACTGGGTTATTGAAAATGACTATCGGCACAGAAAATTATTAAGAAAGACTGTACAAGGGCGTAGGAAAGGAAGGGAGGAAGGGAGCAGTATTGAAGAACACTTTCAGACATGAAACATGTGGATGCATGTAGAAGTACCATGGATCTCAAGAGGAAAAAGAAATAAGTTGTATATTATGTGTGTGTTTTTTTAAAGTGATCAATTAGTGGCTACAACAGAAAATGAGAAGTAGGATGATGGTAACACAAAAACAAAATATCAGATTTTACTGTTCACCAAAGTGACTAATTTGATGATGCAAATAAATTTACATTTCTTCAAGAAGAGCTCTCAGAAAATATCACTTTGGGCAAATTAATTATTGAGTTGGCTTGACAGAGAAGCCAGAATTGAAGTAACCAGATGCTGTTAAATATCCTTTTAGATATAGAATTTTTCTCTTTGGGTTCATATCATGCATGTTTGGTCCTTCTCTTTCAGAGACATGGGAGCAACCGATGTGAAACTTACAACAGTTGATAACATCCTCAAGATGACCCTTTCACTAGAAAAACTGCAAGTTGTTTTTTCTTATATGCATTTTCACTTAGTTATTATTTTATGTTTGCTTTATTATTTTTGTATGTCGGGTTTATTGAGGTATAATTTTTGTTAAAATAAAATTCACTCTTTTAACCCTGGCCAGTGTTTCTTAATGGTTAGAGCACTGGCCCCACACTGAAGGGTCTCAGGTTTAATTTCCAGTCCAGAGCATGTACCCGGGTTGCAGGTTTGATCCCTGGCCTTGTTTGGGTGTCAACAGAAGGCAACCAACCAAGGTGTTTTTCTCATATCAATGTTTCTCTCTTTTTCCCTCCACTCTCCCCATCTTCCCTCCCTTTGTCAGGTGAGGATTAACAAATATAAAACATAAAAAACACTTTTAAAGTGTACAGTTTAGTGAGTTTTGATGAATGTGTGGTTTATATCAATGTACCACCATCACATTAGAGATACAGAACACTTCTGTCATCTCATAAAGGCTCCTCAAGTTTCTTTGTAGTCAATTCTTCCACCACCAGACCCTGGCGAGCACCAATCTCATTTTTTGTCATTATAGCCTTGCCTTTTCCAAGATGTCTTATAAATGAAATAATGTAGAGTATAGCCTTTTGTATTTGGCTTCTTTCATGTAGCACCATCCCCTTTTGAAAATACATTTATATATGTTGCTGGAAGTGAAATGACTGGAACAGACAGTAGGTGTATGTTTAAGTTTTAAAAAAACTATTTAAAAAAATGTTTATATGATTTTATATCCCTACCATTGTATGAGAATTTCATTTTCTTCACATGTTTGTCAATACCTGGTATGACCATTCTGTTTAATTTTAGTTTAAATAGGTGTGTAGTGGTATCTCAGTGTAGGTCTAATTTGCATTTATCTAATGTTTGATAATGTAAAATATATTTCCATATGTTTATTGCCATCTGTATATCTTTGAATCATTTATCTATTTTAAATTAAGTTTTGGATATTTTCATATTTTGAAAACAAGTCCTATATTAAATATGTCAATTGGTAATTATTTGCTCCCATTCTGTGGCTTGTTAAGTCATTCACCCAAGAGTGTTCTTTGGGGGGCAGAAATTCTTAATTTTGATAATGGTCAGTTAATCCTTTTTTGTTTTTTATATTCTACTTTTGATATTGTATCTAAGAAATCTTGCTCAAGTCAAGGTCATAAAGCTTTTCTTGTATGTTTCCTTGTAGAAGTTTTATAGTTCTAGGTTTCACATTTACATCTTTCAACAAAGTTAAGTCCATTTCTGTATATGGTTTGGTTTGAAATTATTTTTTTTAATGGAGATATCCAATTGACCCAGCACTGTTCATTGAAAAGACTATTTTTTTTCCATTTCTTTCGCTGACATTATTCTATAAATAGCTTCTCCTTTTACAAAACTTTTCAGGAGTTAATGGGCCAACAATTCTCTTTTGCCTAGCCCTGTGGTAGCCTTGGCCTGCCTCTTCTACCTACAAAGGTAACTCCTTTACCAGTAACTTAATTCTTTGTGTTTCCATTTATAGGATCTTACCTACTCATTTGGGCTGCTGCCTCTGCCAATTTAAAAACAATATCGAGGCTGTTGCCAAGTCAGTCAAACTGCATTGTGATGAGTGTCTGGCAAAAAAATATTGTGGTGAGTTTAAACTGCCCATGATAAACTTTTTAATTTTCTTTGTAATCAATAGTGATAAGTTTATCAACAAATAAAGTAACTGCATTATTTTTATTCATTTACTCAGAGTTTAATTCTAAAGCACTACTCCTTGCTAAAAGTCAGATGAAGGGAAGGGTATTATCAGTAATGGCCTCATAGTGTGTGCTGTGCTATCTGCTGAGTGTGTCACTTCCAAATGAGCACTTGTTCATTAGTGGGTCACAGTTGGTAACTCTATGCATTTGGTTCATTGCCCTTTGCAATGTAGGACAGATGTAAATACATTTTTGTTTTTGCAAGTTTTTGGAAAGAGTGCAAATGGTGCAGATTTACATTTTATTTGGATCCATCACCAGAAGCTGTTACCCATCCCTTCTAAGGCATGGAGGGTTCTTTATTGTCAGACTGCCCATCTCTGAACTTGCCCTGAATTATAAGGTTTTTTATCCTTGAGACATTTGTGTGCTTTTAATTATTTTTCTACACATTAGGTTTACTGGCAGATACTTGATAACTTCCAACGTGTGCTTTCATGCCCAGATAACTGGAGTATGGATTTGTGTCAGTGATCTGGAGCACACCATAAATAATTCCACTGTGCTACCTACATGAAGTCAGTGTTGCTTATTTTTCAAAACAATGCTTTGACTAATTATATTACTCCTTTCTGCCCCAAAAGTAGGCATACTGGCATTTTAGTCTTTTTTTACAGGCGAGTAAAACAAGATCAGAAAGGGCTAAGAGCTGTCACCTAGTGCCCAGGTCTCCAGGTCTCCAGCTCCCAGTTTTGGGCTCTCCAAAAGCACAGGCTCTTTCCCAGGATGTTCCCTCCTTCTCTGACCCTTATCACCACCAGCAATACTTTTCCTTCTTCTGAGAGTTCTTGTGTTCTATCTGCACAATGTTACAATTGAGTGTCATGCAATCAGAAGCTTTGGATTGTTCCCCAAGTAAAGCTGAAAATATAAGAAATGACTTGAAATGGTAGCAAAGTAGACATCTGACAAAAGTCACTTTTTCCCCTTTTGTGTTTTAGAACCCCATGTATTATTCCATAGTTTATTGAACCTTCCTCAGTGATACACAGCCTGGCAAGTCTCTTAACGTACAATCCAGATACATGCCTAAACCTTAAGCACAGAGTGAGGGTAGACATGTTGTTTTTTGTATGGAGCCTTCTGTCATGGGTCTGGCATATGTCTAAGCAGGGCCCAAGTAAGCACCAGTGGGCTAGTGGGTAAGGTCTGTCCAGATGAGGGCCTGTGAGCAGAACATGTTAATCATGGCCATCTGTGATGGTGGCAAGAACACAAGCCCCTTAAAGAGTGGAGAGAGGAAGCCTGAGACTCCCTCCGCATCTGAGGCAGCACAGGATGGGGTGTGTGAATGTGAGGAGTCACAGTAGATCTGCAGAGAGTCTAACTGAGTGGGTCTTCGAGCCTTGGCTTTTCTCCAGTAACTGGCAATTGGCCTTTGGGACCAATGGAATAATCCTAAATATATCACCATATGTTATGCTATGGAATGTTTTAAGAAAATAGCCACTTTTTAAAAAGATGCATTTTCTCTTATGATGAAAATCATAAGTCTAAGTTGGAATATAATTTTCTTCTCTCTAAATAGCACTCATATATTTGCTGCTTCCTTATTTATTTGAATGGTATGTACGACTATGAACTGACATATAACTGTCCCACGAGTTTTTCAATATCAAATGTGATCTCTTTTTTGACAGATGTAAAAGTACTTACAGAAGGACCATTCATTAAAGTATTACAAGGCCGGAAGGAGTACCTTAGCAATGAGCTAGCTATTGAGCCAGAGAAGGCATCCACAAAGAAAAATTGTGACTCTTCGTTAGCCTTCCTGAGTAAGCAGCTAGACTTTAATAGGAAATGATATTATTAGTGTACTAAATTACATTTTGCCTTATTAACCTTCTGAAAATAAATTTGTATTGACTTTGAGAGGGAGAGGGAGAGAGATAAAAACATCAACAATGAGAGAGAATAATTGATTAGCTGCCTCATCCAGGCACCTCACTTGGAATGAACATGCAACCCAGGCATGTGCCCTGACCAAGAATTGAACCATGACCTACTGGTTCACAGGTCAATGCTCACCACTGAGCAACATTGGCCGGGCAACCTTACTGGAGGGAATATCTTCTCAGAGGAATATCTAGAAGATATAGAATCAATGTTATTACCGTTCATTAAACTCCCCTTTTCAAATGTGCCCAGAGTCATTTGATAAACAACAGAGACTACCCTTCTCTTAAACATGAATTATACAATTCTAGTTTCAAAAATAAATTGACGGAAGTATTTTCTGGAACAGGCCTCCTGATGAAATTGCTTGATGAGTGGCAGAAAGCAAAGGTTTCCAAGGGAGAGTGGGATACCGAACAATGGAAAAATGAGAAGATGGAAACCCTGGAGGAACAGGAAGAAGAGGAGGCACATGAGGTGAGGACAGCTCCTGTAACTCAGAACCTGGGCTTTTACTCCATTTAGGACATGCCATGAAAGTACTCAGGCAAGACAGCAGGGGCACCTAGTCTGAATTTTATCTTGACCATGTGACTTTGGCTAAAATAGGGATCTCTCATTTTGCTCATTTAGGAATTATGCCAGGGTACAGGACATATGCCAGGGTACTGTACAAGACAATGCTGAATCTCAGATTACATAACACATGAGATTTGGTATGTTCATGAGGACCTATACGCTAGCTATTCAACTGGAAGGGTGGAATTTTAGAATAATAGTTAGGAATAGTTAGCTATTCTCTAGAATAGGCTACATAACAGTTATTTATAACATCATCTCCTTGGTTTTGTGGGTTCTTTTAATGTTCTTTTTTTTCTTCTCCTAGTTCAAACAAGAAGTGCCAGGATTTAAGAAGTACAACAAAGCGCTCATAGCATCACCTGTGATTGCAGTAGTAGTCTTTTTTTCCATAGTATTCTGCCTCATTGAGGTAAGAACAGTTAATTCAGGTTTCCAATATATATTCCATCTTTAAAGAAGGTTCAGAACCCACAACCTGAAAATCAAAGCCACCGTCCCTCTTATATTCCTACTAAATGCTCCTCTTTATTCACAAGAACTGAGATATGATTTGTTCTTT
Organism: Nyctalus aviator; assembly: GCA_036971965.1. Lineage (NCBI taxonomy): Eukaryota > Metazoa > Chordata > Mammalia > Chiroptera > Vespertilionidae > Nyctalus > Nyctalus aviator. The sequence continues at coordinate 67,699 of JAPZQD010000049.1, read as the reverse complement.
TACTGCAAATTTGTTGTTCCGTGGATTTTAAAATGTATCTGATTCCCAGGGATCTCTCTGGAATTTAAATCAAGAGAGGTTACTAGACTCTTTTGAAACTTAAGTTTGATAGGCCAGAATTGACATTAGCCTGCTGAGGGTGCTCTTGCCCTTCTGTCCAGAGCAAACTATGATGGCAGAGGCCAGAGCCTCACAAGGTCATAGGATTACTGTGACTTGAAATGGTCTTAGAGACAGCAGATGTACCCTTCCGCCAGAATTGACATGATAGCAAAATTTCTTCAACTCAAAATGAATGATGTCAAATGATGCACTCATTACTCTCTTTCTACCATTGATTTCTTTCTTGTTGGCTGAAATGAGAAGAGATGTATTATCACCACACTCCTGGAGCTATGGCACCCTAGTCCTGTCTGCTAGGATAAAAGTGCGATCTTGTCAATTCATAAGGTTTACTTAGCAGCTTTCTTCTCCAGGGTGTAAGGCATGGGGTAAATAGGTTCACTTTAAATACTGCAGCCTAAATCCTGCAGCAGGCTTCTCTAAAGCATGTCATGTTAGAGTCACCTGTTCCTGGCGCTTGTTTGCGTCTATTTTGTTCAATAACTTAATGGTGTACTTTCCTTACAGGCAGGTTACTGCCATTAAAAGCGTGACTTAATAAGCTGACAATCGCTGAAACTGGTTTGGCTCAGTGGTAGAGCGTTGGACTGCAGACTGAAAGGTCCAGGGTTTGATTCCAGTCAGGGGCATGTACCTGGTTGCGGGCGCATCCCCGGTGGGGGATGTGCAGGAGGCAGCTGGTCGAGGTTTCCCTCTCATCGATGTTTCTGGCTCTCTATCTCTCTCCCTTCCTCTCTGTAAAAACATCAATAATATATATATATATATTTAAAAATAAGCTGATGATCTGGACTCTACCCTTCTAATCCAACTTAACACATTTTATTTACCATTTCAACAGTCATGGCAGCCCTCCATTCCAGCCAAAGTCACCCCTCCCCATAACCTAGCCACACCAAGCCATACCCACTTCTTTTGATGGCCTTTACCCATATAAAATCCCCTTATTTTGCTCTCCCTGGGGAAATCCTGTGACTTTCTCAAAATCATTTCAAGTTCATCTGTCTGCATGAAACCATCCATGAGTACTCCTGCCCTCCAGGTCATAGTCCTTTTGTGAAATTGATATCATTTTTGTGGGGTAGGGCCAATAGTAAGTAATTCCCCTCCCCTGAGAACTTAAAACTATAGTAAGAAACTTTTGAAGAGTTGGCTCCCCAAGATAGAAATACCAAGGTCAACACATCATGGAGCAGAGCCGAGATGGGTAAGAACCAAATAGCTTCCTGGTCTATCAGACTGGAGAAAAACCTCATGGGATGCATTAACTGCTTAAGAGATATAATGTTTCTCTGCAGGAGGATTGATCAGTAGTAAAAGCAGAGAGTAGGTGAAGAAGAGACTAATATGAGCATTGTCCATCCTAACATTTCCTAAGTGTATAGATGTCATCTCAGGCAGCAAATGTGGTGAGTCAGGCCGGTTAGCTTGGCTGTGCCTGTCTGGGAGTTGGACTTGGCTTACTCTGTCCATTTCATTACACATTGCATTTGGCTGATTCCTTTTATTCTTTTTAAAATATGTATTTTTATTGATTTGAGAAAAAGAGTGAGAGAGAGAGAGAGAGAGAGAGAGAGAGAGAGAGAGAGAGAAATAGAAACATCAATGATGAAGAGAATCATTGATCGGCTACCTCCTGCATGTCCCCTCCTAAGGATCAAGCCATCAATCCAGGCTTGTGCCCTTGACCAGAATCAAACCCAGGACTCCTCAGTCATCAAGCTCCATGTTCTAGCCACTGAGCAAAACCAGCTAGGGCTTCTATTGTTCTTATTTTGTTCTCTGATTGTGCTTTAGTGTGCCTGGTGGCCTAGCTCTACAGAATGTCTTTCCCTGATCATGTTGTGGAACAGATATAGTTCTCACTGTCAGGTCATAATCTGGCATTCTGATTTTTATTAACCCTATGGTGTTGATAAGTTGATATTTCCAGAATAGGAAGAAGTGTGTTTTCTCTATCTACTGAGCCAAACCGGTTTTGGCATGGATGGCTCTTTCTTTACTGATATAAAATGCTATATTTTTCAGGACAATATTCTGTTGTTCCAGTTATCTTTTTTTTTTATATCACTAGGTAATAGCAATATTACTATTAATTACAATTCCTTTATATTTTGACATCTAGTACGGTAAGCTCCTGATTTTTTATCTTCTTTTTCATAAGTTTCATAGCTACTCTTGCACATTTCCTCTACCAAATGTCAGATGACAAGTTTTTGTTTAAAAAACTATCTGGACTCTGCTTGATGTGTCTCAGTTGGTGCTCACGTTGTTCTATGCCAAAGGGTAGTGTGTTCAATTCCTGGTCAGGGCACATATCATATTTGGGGTTTGATCCCTGGTCAGAAATGGTTGTAGGCAACCCATTGATGTTTGTCGTTCACACAGATGTTTCTGTCTTACAACGATGTTTCTCTACCTTTTTCTCTTCTCTAAAATCAATTTTATTTATTTATTTATTTATTATTTTTTAAATATATTTTATTGATTTTGTACAGAGAGGAAGTGAGAGAGATAGAGAGTTAGAAACATCGATGAGAGAGAGTCATCGATCAGCTGCCTCTTGCACACCCCCTACTGGGGATATCCCCGCAACCAAGGTACATGCCCTTGACCGGAATCGAACCTGGGTCCTTCAGTCCCCAAGCCGACGCTCTATCCATTGAGCCAAACCGGTTTCGGCTAAAATCAATTTTAAAAATCTATCTTGAAATTTGAATAAGATTGCCTTGCATCTGTATGTTTCATTTGAGGACAATTGACATCTTTACAAAATTCTGGGGACAGGATACATCACATGCATTTGCTTACTGGACTTTAGAAGAGTTTTAATGTTTTTATTACATAGGTCCTGACACATTTTTGTTAAGTTTATTCCTAGGTGCCTTATATATTTATTGTAAATAAGCTATTTCATTTTTTAATTTGTTATTTGTGGTATATAGGAAAGATATTGAGGTTTGCATGTTGATTTCATTTTTAAAATATATTTTTATTGATTTTAGAATGGAAATGAGAGGGAGAGAGGGAGATAGAAACATCAATAATGAGAATCACGGATTAGCTTCCTCTTAAATGCTCACTACTGGGTATGGAGATAATTGAACCTGGGACCTTTAGTCTGCAGAGTCTATCCACTAAGTAAACAAACTATAGCTGCATGTTGATCTCTTAATTTTAGATTTAGCCATATTACTAAATTGTATTACTTGCCAATAAATTTTAATCTATCCCTAACCTGTTTAGCTGAGTGGATAGAGAATAGGTCTATGGTCTGAAGGGTCCCAGTTTTGATTCCAGTCAAGGGCACATGGCCGGTTGTGGGCTTGATCCCCAGTAGTGGTGGGCAAGAGGCAGTAGATCCATGATTCTCTCTCATCATGGAAGTTTCTATCACTATCTCCTTCCCCTTTCCTATCTGAAATCAATAAAAATATATTTTTTAAAAAGTGTAATTTATGGCTCTTGGGCTTTTTAGGTTGTGCATCATCTCATGTGCAAATATGTTCTGTCTCTTTCTTTCTAGTATTTCATTTTTCTTATTAAATTGATTAGAACCTCCTCGACAATGATGAATAGTAACAGTATTAAGGGCAACCTACTCTTGTTCTTGACCTAAAATAAAGCTGCTGTGTAAGTTTCTGGTAGAGACTTCCATTTTCTTTTCTTCTTCTAATAGTCTTTATTGGGAATTATCTGATAAAAATGTTATCTAAAACAGCCAATAACATGCATTGCAAGGTCCTAAATTAGGGAATATGAAAGGGTCCAAGGACTACTCAACTGAGTTCCTGTCCTTAAAAAAAGTTATCATCTCACTGGAAAGGAATCAAAGCTTTACATCAGTGCTTCTCAACCTTCCTATTGCTGCGACCCTTTAATACAGTTCCTCATGTTATGGTGACACCCAACCAGAAAATAATTTGTGTTGCTACTTCATAACTATAATTTTGCTACTGTTATGAATGGTAATGTAAATATCTGTGTTTTCTGATGGTCATAAGCGACCCCAGTGAAAGGGTCATTCGACCCCCAAAGGGGTGGAGACCCACAGGTTGAGAACCACTGCTTTAGAGACAGTGGTCATCTTGATGAATAATCATGATGTTGTTTTCTCCCAAAACAGATGTATCGCAGGAAAGAGTCTACCTATGAGTCTACCTATGAAAGATCCAGGTAAATATAAGTCTGGTGACTTTTAAAGTAGAATTTTAGAAGTAGAAGAACTTCCTCTTTCTGCAAGCAGCCAGAAGTGAACCTGAAAATGGTTCATTATTCACTTGAGCCAGAAAAACCAACAAAATCATGGAAGTCCAGAAGTTTAAGCCATTTAATTGATTGATTGATTGATTTTCAATTTAAGCACACTTGTGAATCTGCCTAAGCCATCATGGGTATGCATATTCATAAAAACCAAAGAGTAGGGCTGGGTGCAAGGTCATTGGCCTTAAAAAGAGTGCTGAGTTTTGCTGCGTGTACTTAAAAATGTGATGTAAATATGGAGCCCACAGCTGAGAATGAAGCTTTCCTGAAAATGTAAATGATTGGGCACAATTTAGAATTCTTATCTAAAATAAGGAAATAACGAATAGGGGTTGTTTTTTTTGTTTTGTTTTGTTTTGTTTTTGTTTTTTTTGTGGAGTTTTTTTGTTTGTTTGTTTTCAAGATTAAAAGCCTTTGCCTTCTTCTTACCCCAGGGAAGAAAGTAAAGAAGCTTCCAGAGACAAGATGGATGTAACAGAATCTGGTTCTGAAGAAGCAGCAGAGGAAAGTGAGGAATAAAACCCTCCACGGATTGAACCGTATCCTCAGCCTTATTGGCATGGTTAATTAAACAGAATTGGCACAAATGTGTCAAATCAAAACCAACTCTAGCCAGGAGGTAATGAATAAAAGTGTAAATAGTCATGCATTTACATGCAAAGAACAAGGGCATTGGCAAGAAAAGCAGGGCTAAAGCTGGAACCCCTAGGGAAGCCAATTCTTCCTCAGGCAGCAGTGTGGTCCAACCAGGGACCAGAGGTCTTCTCTCCCTTGTGTCCTCAATGCACTTAGTCCCTGAGAACTTCAAGACACCCCCTCTCCGAGGGGTATAGGTTACTCTGGAGCTCTGTCCCCCTGGCTCACCAGTTGTTTATCACATATCTGACCTCCTATATACAGATGATCATTCACTTTCATCCCTCTCAACAGGTCTTGGGATTGTCAGAATATTTGGGTCCCTGAGCCTAGTCACTTTCCCAAGTTTTAAGGTCATGCACAAAGGTGTGCCCTGTCCTGGTGTAGCAGGTTCTTCACCCTTAAAAGCTAGTGTAAAATTCACAGTAGTTTTTTTGGTATTCTTTTCTTAATGAAAAAAAAAACTCCCAATCTGGCTGGGATGTCTCAGTTGTTTAGATGTCATCTTTTCTCCCAGGAAATCCATGTTTGGATTACTGGTCAGGACACATGTCCAGGTAGTAGGGGATGTGAGAAAAACAAGTAATCTTTTCTGTCAAAGAACAGTTCAGACAGCCTCCATTTTGGACTGCATGAATTGGAAGCTTCCATGTTGGCCTCATGGTTTGCAGTCCCCTGGGGTCTGCCATCTTGAAACAGTAAAGGCCAACTCCTCCGTTTGAATTAGCCAACCATGAAAGACTGTGTGCTTGAGCTCAAATCAACAGTAAAGGACAGGTCACATGCATAAGGGATTATTAATCTGAGCAGACTGCCGGTTTGGTGTGCACGGGCTTCCAGACCATGTGTGTTCACTCCTCTATGTAGAATAAATATGTTTGCCTTGTTGCCTGGCTCCAAAGTATGTTTTGTATTCTACCACAACCCCTGAATTGAAGGGATTACCTTATTTCTAACAGGGGAACATCTGAACAGTGTTTCTCTTTCCCTCTCTCTCTCTGAAATCAAGAAACATAATAAAGAATCGAGTCTTTTTAAAAGCAACAGTAACCCCTCTAAATGGTTGGATAGCTACCAGGGATTTGCTGGAAATATAGGGTAAAGAAAAATGTGTGTGTATTAACTGCCAAGACTTCCCTCCTCAGGAAGTTATGTCAGGAAACCTACTCGTGGGACACTTCTCCATTCACTTGCCCGGGCTCAGCTTCTGTGGACTCCACTAAGGGCCATGTGTGTGCTCGGCTTCCTCCAGCTCAGCCCAGCACCAAACCTACCTCCTTCCTTCTGTGTTCAACACAGATCCTTGGCTGCATGATGCCAAATGATAATGATTTTGCCACTCCTACAAAGAGAGGAGACTCATTACTAAAGCACATTAAGTCAGTAAGAGTTACTAGTACATGCCTGAGTGAGTAAAAGAAAGTCTGAAAGAACAAAATTTAATAATTGACCTAAATCACCATGGATAAATGCAGGTGGCTTAGCAATATGAGATGCAGAATGGTGCCAATGTCAATATGAGAGCAAGACATCAATTGCATGCCCCCCTTCTGAGGATCGAGCCTGCAACACAGGTATGTGCCCTGACCAGGAAACAAACTGACCATCTTTTGGTGTATGGGAGAACGTACAAGCCATGGAGCCGCTCTGACCAGGGCTCTGTTATTCGGATTGGAAGATTTTCCCCAAAATAACTAAACACTATTATTGACACATTTGTCCTCTTTAAATTCTGAGTTCAATGAATTTTGTGCCCACAAAAATCTATAGGTTCTTAGTGTGGCTGATATTACACAGAGGAAAACTTAGAGCTGGAATCCAGTCCCCAAATACTACAAAGGAATCATTGGCTAATATACGATCTCAAAGGGTCTCAGGTCTTTCTCACTGAACCCCTGTATCACAGTGTATTAGGCCTCTGTTCCTCCATATGAACCTGTCTGTGTGTCTATATAGATTTGCTTACATATACGTAGACTCTGGAAAAATACACAGTCTGGTGACACTTAAGTGCTTTGGGTGAAGAAAATGGATGGCTCTTGGACAGAAGTGGTATAGTAACTTCCGTACTTTATGCATTTTTCCCTTTTTTAAAGAATTGTGGTAAAATGCCTATACCATAAAATTGATCATCTGAACCCTTTTAAAAACTGTATTTCCATTGATTTCAGAGAGTAATGGAGAGGATGAGTTACAAACATCATTGAAGAGAGCATCAGTGATTAGCTGCCTCCTACACACCCCTCACTGGGGATTGAGCCCACAACCCAGGCATTTGCCCTGATTGGGCATTGAACTGTGATCCCCTCATTCATAGATTGTTATTCAATCACTGAGCCATACTGGCCGGACCCCTCTTAACATTTTGGTAGTGTACAGTCTCTGACAGTAAATACATCCACAGTGCTGTGCAGTGATCATTCCAGAACATTTCCAAATGCAAAACTGCAACTCTACACATTCCTGCTCTCCAGACCATGGCATCCACCACTCTACTTTCTAGTCCTGTGAATTTGACCAAGGTGACATCTAATACAAATGGGATCATACGGTATTTGCCTTTTTGTCTGACGTTTTTCACATAGCATAGTGTCCTAAAAGCTCATATTGCAACATGTGGGGGCACTGAATAATATATTGCAGTGAATATTCCATAGTTTGCCTAGTCTGTGCTCCCTTGTTATCTTTGTTTCCACCTTTTGCTGTTGTGAATAATGTTGCCGTGAATGTGGGAGTAGAAATATCTCTTTGAGATCCTTGTATCTATACATTTTTAAAGCATATAAATGTGCTGCTCATTTGATAAAACAATGAATTAAAAATCCAAAGAATAAAATACAAATCAACAGGAATGAAAGTTGTATTTTTTTCTCCCACATCCTCTTCAAACCGTCTAGGCAATCCTTGAGCCTCCAAAGGATCATTTTACTTGGGGGTGAGGATAGAGTGTGGAAGGACAAAGGGTGTGTCTCCCCCACACCACACCCCTATAGGGTAACACTAAGGGGCCTGCAAGGAGGGTGCAGTGCAGCATTGTCCTTGCCTGCCCACTGCCCACCCATGCCAGAACATTGGCCTGGACACATTTCTGTGTGCTGCCTGCTGCACTGCCAGTGACTTAAGGCCCAGGCAGCCTGGGAAGGCCTGGCCTTGCCCTGGAGCCCTGTGGTTGCTGGTCTCTGAGTTAGAAACTCCTTTGCTTCCTCTGCTCCAAACAACCCCAGGGTTGGAGGGAAAGAGGTTTGGAACAGAAACCAAGGCTTGCCACATTGGTTCTGACAGTTTCACCTCCCAAGTAAGTCAAGGATAATAGATATTGCACTTTTAAGAGGTCTTGTTATAACATCAATTACAAAGCATCACATCACCTTCTTAAAACCTTTCAATGCATCTCACTGTACAATTTTCCCAAGTGTCTATGAGCCTCTCATAATCTGGCTGCCGGATTCCTCTTCTCCCTGCTCTGCTCCACTCTCAATCTCACAGCATTGAAATTTCCGTTCTCCAGCTAAAGAAGCGCCTTCTGCTCCTCTGCTGCCCTGGGCATGTCCCTCCCCAGCACCTCTGCACTTGCTGGGCAGTAGGCCTGTCCTGCTTTCCATGGCTGGTGCCTTCTCAAGTGGCATCTTCTTGGAGACCCTTCCCTCCTGCACACCCAGGATAGCCCTCCAGCCTCTCCAGTCACCACTGCCCACCTCACCTCACACTGTTTGCCACGTCTTCACCTAATTTATAATCCAAGGTTGCCCTGCCTGTGTGTATAACCAGATTTCTGTAAGGGCTCTGCTCTGCAGAGATGTTGGGAGAGAGTGAAGGGGAGGGAGTAGGCAGGAGGTGGGAGCTCTGAGGAGAGGACCTGCACCAGGATAACCCTGTGAGGTCCAAAGCCTGATACAAAGCCGATGGATTACATCTTTAGTGGTCCTTACTCAGAGTCAGGAAATCTAAAGATTCCTAAAAATTCAGTAGTTAGTGCTACCTATCAAGAACTCTGTAGTCTTTTTTGGGACTGCAGGGCTGCAGAAAGGAATAAAAATGCAAGGAGTCCCTGAGTGGGCGGGGCCAAGGAGAGTTCGGCCTGGCCCCGCCCCTCGCTCTAGCCTTGCTTCTCAACTGTCACCAACTGTAGAAAGAAATCCTATGGACAGTCACAAAACCATGGCTGAGTGGAAGCTGAGCCCTGGACACAGGGCCAGGGCCTGGCCAGGGTGAAGGGAGGGATGGAGAAGTGGCTTCCTCAGACAGGGAGGCCCTCAGTCCAGCCTGAGCACCTCAGCCCCCATCTCATCTGCACAGGGCCTGTGGTGACAGGGACCTGGTCAGTCAGCAAGCCCACCTGCTTTTTGGAGAGAACTGGCCTCAGCCAGGACAGGCGGCCTCTTCCTGCTTCTAAAATGCTAGGATTTGAGAGAAAACTCGTTACTGAAATGAACCCCCCTTAGCCTTGTGGAATAGAAGGAAATGGGCAGTTTTGGGGGGTGACATTTCACTTAAGGTTCAGGGGACCACTCACAGTGTCCTCAGGGTTGTCTCAGCCTGGCCTTCCCAAGGCTGCAGAGCCTCCTGCTCCTATGCCATCAGGAAGGGTCCTGCTATCAGCCAGGGATGCCATGGAGCCCAACAGGCCTGAAACCAGAGCAGCTTTTCCCAAAATCTCCAGGGAAGGTGGGCAAAGGTGTAGCATTCCAGACTCCCACAGATGAAGCACTGAATCAGGAAGAACATCCTGGCACCTCCAGGGCACTCTGGCTCACAGAATGCATACCAATGGGTCACTACACCCACCGCTGGTTCCCATTTTTTAAATTACTATTATTTGTTTTCTAGATAAAGAAACTTAAACTCAGGTGGGTGAAGGGACTTAGGTAACGTTGTTAACAATACCTGTGGAAGCTCGAGGTCCAACCCAAATTGAATGATGTTCAAGCCCATGTCATTATATGCTGCCCCTTAATTTAACAAATGTTCACAGGAAGAATTTTGCTTAATTTACTATTATGTGGTTTTAAAGTATATGTGTTTGCCCTAACCCAGTGGTGGGCAAGCCGCATTTGTGAACCAAATGATGCTCTTTGGCCACTTAAGTTTGGCTCTTCCACAAATTACCATGGCCTGGGCAAGTCTATTTTGAAATAGTGGTGTTAGAAGAAGTTTAAGTTTAAAAAATTTGGCTCTCAAAAGAAATTTCAGTCATTGTACTGTTGATTAATGAGTTCACTGACCACTGGGCTAAGATAATGTGGTGCATGAGTCTTTGCCACGGAGACTGTCTAATAAATTAGAATAATGAAAGTGTAATTTTGCAGAAAAGAGGCTTCAACTAGAACTGGGTCTTCGAGAGAGATCACAGCTTTTGGGAATCTGGGGTTTCTGGGCAAAGATAAGCTTTTACTACTGGATCTGAGAGCTCAGTCAGCAGCAGTGATGCAGGGCTCTGAGCTAGAAACACTTACTTAAGAGTCAGGAGGCACCGCCCAGACCCTTGGGCCAGGAAGGTTTCATTAGGGAAAGGATCCCCCTGTGTGCTGCTCAGATGCTGGACTACTAGAGATGGGTCTTCAGCTTCTGGGCTGTTTGCCGGCTCAGCTTCCACTCAGCCATGGTTTTGTGACTGTCCATAGGATTTCTTTCTTCAGTTGGTGACAGTTGAGAAGCTGTGACAAGGGGCTCTTCTTGCTGGGCTGGGCTGGACTGGCTGAGGATGTGCTGAGCAGACGGTTACATCTGCTGTCTCAAAGACTGTTTCAAATCACAGTAATCCTATGATCTTGTGAGGCTCTGGCCTCTGCCATCATAGTTTGCTCTGGACAGAAGGGCAAGAGCACCCTCAGCAGGCTAATGCTTACTGGTTCCAGGTCCTGTTATTACCAGACAGGGACTGGGCCCAGGAAAGGGTCTGCCTCAGGCTGGCCTGTAGCATGTGCTTTCTTGATTTTGTGCAGGAAAGATTTCACAACACAAGTCCAGGTGATTCTGAGAATATGTTTCTTAAAGCTGGGGACAGTGACACACAGGCAGCTCTCAGCACCAGGAGAGAGCTGGGCGGGACTCTGCTTGGGCTCAATAGAAATGCTGTAGGCAGAAGGGAGCAAACATGGGGCTGCTCAGCTGTCAGCCCTCTGGGAAGACAGAGGAAAGGGGGCCTTGGAGACAGGTTCAGGGGTGAGTCCTGGACAAGCTGCCATTGCCCACTTTGCCCCTGGCCACATGCCTTCTGGGGACTCTTAGAGTTTAGGAAGAAGTAAAAGTTCATGTCCGACAAGAGGCATGAGCATACACTAGATCAGTGTTTGGAAAACTGCTGCTTGTGAACCACATGCTGCTTTTTGGCTCCTTGAGTGTGGCTCTTCCACAAAAATACCATGGCATGAGCGAGGCTATTTTGAAGAAGTGGCATCAGAAGAAGTTTAAGTTTAAAAAATTTGGCTCTCAGAAGAAATTTCAATCATTGTATTATCAACAATTTGACTCTGTTGACTAATGAGTTTGCTGACTACTGCACTAACCTGTTTGGCTCAGGGGATAGAGCATCAGCCTGTGGACTCAAGGGTCCCAGTTTCCATTTTGATCAAGGGCATGTACCTTTGTTGTGGGCACATTCCCAGACAGGGGTTTGCATGAGGCAGCTGATAGATATTTTTCTCTCATTGATATTTCTAACTATTTATCCCTCACCCTTCCTCTCTGTAAAAAATCAATATGTTTAAAAAATTAAATATGTGTGCTTGAGGAAATCTTTCATGAGTTACAACCTAAAGGTTGCTTTATCATCATCATCACAAACTGTCTATTTGGAACTACAGTTCCCCCTAAAATGTTTAAACATTCTTTACTGCATTGTAGAAACCTTATTTGATTTAAACTGTTGTTGTGTTTTACTTTCTCAGAGCCTCAGAAGTATAATTAATTACCAGGGACGTGCCTCGATTCAGCCATCATTATTTTTCATGGATCATTTATTATTATTATTATTATTATTATTGTTAGAAAAGATTATTTTTTACAAGTTATTGTTGAAAGTATTACATATATCCATCTTTTCCCCCATGGACTCCCTTCTATTAGTCCCCCACCCACACCCCAGGACTTCACCACCCTATTGTTATGCATATATATGCATGCAAGTTCTTTGGTTGATTTCTTCCCACTCACCCAACCTCTCATGGGCCATTTTAATGTGTCAAAATGAATGAGTGAGGCTTAGATTTCCCAAACTTTTCACTTTATAATTATGTCTTCATAAGCCTCTCTAATTCACTTCATGATCTGTTTTTTTTTTGCTGACTTTGCTACCTATTCTTCCCCATATTCCTTTCCTCAATGACTTAACCTCTCCTGAATCTGAGAACTCTCCTCAGATAGACAATCTTCATTTGTGTACCATGCTCAACAGCTTCTTCAATCCTATCATTGAAAAGATTATTGGAAGACATTAATTTGCAGACTCTGATCTACCTCATTGAAGCCTGTAACCATTTCACATGGCCCCTCAGATGTTATAGGTACTGCAAAGATTAGGAAACAATTACTTGGTACCCTTTATGAGTAATACGTTAAGTTAAGTTAGGTGCTGGGCTGAGCTGGAGGGAGCCAAGGAGCACACAAATGACCCTCAGTGGAGTCCACAGAGGCTGAGCCCAGACAAGTGAATGGAGAAATGGCCCCACCACTAGGTTTCCTGAAATAAAGTCCTGAGGAGGGAAGTCTTGGGCAGTTAGAACCACATCTAACCTGAAATAAATCGTGTGAAATTGCATTTCTGTACCACAAGACAGTAAGACAATCTTTTCCAAAGACAAGATTGGAAGACAATATTCATCTTGAGTCTAAAATCCTTTTCAAGTCACTGAACCTACACACTATAATTTGCTTGAGCCACAGATAAATCATAGAATTTTCTACCTGAAAGGGAATAAAGCCCATACTTCACACTGAGGAGTAGTCAGCAAAGATATTGGAATGAGGCTACAGTTATGTATTTTCTTGGCTACAGCATCACTTGGAATACTTTTTCACACCACAACTTAACATAAAAAGCATATTTTCCCATACTTCAATGATTCACTTCAGATGTACATAGATTCTGAAAAATGACGTTCTAATTGGGAAAAGCTATGCCATGTAGCAACTATTTATGAATCCTTTCTGCTTTACCATTTAAAAGAGACTCATGAGGAAGCATCCATAAAGAACTCTGAGGGAAACTTAATTCTTTCAGTTCTATGTTGCATACATAGGAGTAGTTAAGACCTTTGCACATGAGCAGGAATCAAAGTCAAATTAAGAAGTGGAATTTCAAAGATCATTCATATATGGGAGCAGAAGCAATACTGGGATTCCCATCACAGTGATTCTTTGAATATTATCTGCTTAGTGCCTTGTATTGCACATGCCAAAGGTTAGTTCTCGAGAAAGCAGAGCATGCCATATATGAGTTAGACAAGTCTCTTGACCTCTTTGTACCTTAGTTTCCTCATTTGAAAGGGAAAAAGAAAGGCTCTTAAGCCATACTTTTCAAAAGTGTTCAAACTGAGCTTATAAATGCCAACCAATCAGTGTATGAGGTTTTTACACATAGCTTTTTACATGAGTTCATCTTCTATTCCACTTAGAACATTTGCAAAAACTGCATTCCATGGGAAGCCTTAAATGTTCCAAAGTTCACTTTTGTGATTGAATTGCGGCCAATATTTCTACCAAAAAAAAAAAGGCAAACGCAAAATAAGAGAGAAAAAGTATTCTTTCAGATCTTTATCTTATAGCAGAGATTCTAATTTATATATGATAAAACCACAATAACCCCTCAGTACATTAAATCTCACTGTGAGAGATAATTGCTTATGGTTTATGCTCTCATGTTTATATATGTTCTGCATTAGATACATAACATTAAGTGCTCAAAAAATACTGTCATTAATCTTTCTCTAGAAGAGGGATACACAACTTCAACACTATTGACATTTGAGCTACATGATTTTTATGGTGGGCTGTCCTCTGCCTTGTAGTATGTTAAACAACTCTAGCCTGTACCCACTAGATGCCAGGAGCAAATCTACAGTTCTGACAACATAAACTCTCTTTGGATATTGCCAAGTGTCACCTGGTGCAAAATCACCCTGGTTGAGAACCATAGAATGGTTCATTCTGAATGTGAGAGAATTCTCACCCTAATCTATGCTAGAGACAAATAGGATTTACTACATAACTTTAGTAGCTTTCTACTAATAAAATTTTAATCTTACTGCAAAATAAATAATAAAGATGTTTACAATTATGTTTTATAAAATTTCTAAATACAATGAAGTTGTATTTATAACTTACAAATATTGTAAAAAAAAAAAAAGGTAATGATTCAAAGGCATTCCTTTCAATAAAGTATTTTATTGCAAGATAAATCTCTAGAAAAAGAAAAAAATGCCTCAATTAGCTCTTAGATATCTAATAAGTAGCAATAACTGTTAAGAGGTTAGAATAATATTGAATATGTAGCTTTAATCTAAAATCTAAACCTTAAGAATTGTAATTTGAACTATCCAGAGCCCTCACCTCTCATAAGACTCTCCCCTTCATGATCTTCATAAATACAACATACAACTATAGATCTTGATAAAGTTTAAAGGAAATCTTTTCTGAGATCAAAAAGAATTAATTAGAGGACCCTTTGTGGTCTCATAAAATTTAGATTATGAACTCTAACTTTATATATCTCCATGTATATTTATAAATTTCTAACATTAAGAGAAATGGTCTCACATCCTGGTTTAGTTCTGTTTTTCTAGGCAAATTCAATACCAGAAGAAATAAAAGATGCCTTTTCATATAACTTAAAAGGAAATGATTGTTATAAACACAGAAATTGAACTAATACAGAACTTTGAACTAACAATACTTTTTTTATACTAATAGAAATGCATTTCTTACTTTACATTGCTTTAATACCCATGATCTAATTGCTTCAGTTGTACAGTGGTGGGACAATAGAAAACAACAAATTTAACAGATATAAACAAATTTATATCTCTCAGTGTCCATATCCATTTTATCTATTTAATGCACTTATGTTTGTGCTGGATTAGTATTTGGAAACACCATCTCTCCTCTATAACTTACTGTCCCTCACTTTTCTCCTGGATGGGTACACCTGTCTTCTGGCTGGTGTTTCCATCTATAATCTCCCCATTGCTAAACCAGCCAGCATCACTTGGGAACATGTTGAAGATGCAAATTCTCAGTCCAACTTTGGATTGACTGAATTAATAACTGGGGGTTCAGCTTGAGTTTTAATAACTGCTCCAAGTCACTCTGCTGTTGGCTGAACTTTCTCCTTGAGCACTGCTGTGGTAACGTAGTGCTTGACATCCAAAGCACTAGAAGATTTTGTTCTATTCTCCCTACTTTCCCTAATGTACTCTACAGCTACTCAAGGCATTTTTCCTGTGTTGACTCTCCCCAGGCTCCTTTTACAAGCTAATTTCTTCCAAAATGTCTGCCTGATGATCCTAAAGCACCTTCAAGTTTCTGTTCAAACAACTTTGCTCTACTAACATCTTTGCTGACCCATCTTGAAGTCTCTTTTCCCTCTGCTCTGACCAAAACAAATTTACATGACTCATTGCCCATATCCATTTCTCCTATTTAACGCTTTTATGTCTGCATCCTATTTCCTCTGAGCAAAACTACTTTAAAGTATGGACTGGGTTTTGCCTTGCACCATCTACTGAGACATGAACAGGTATAATTCAAATATTTATAAAACAAACAAATAGCTGGGAAGTAAAGGGAGAAAAAATTTACTTAAAAAAAAAATGTAGTTTTGGCCATAGCCATTTTGGCTCAATGGATAGAGTGTCAACTTGCAGATTGAAAGGTCCTGGGTTCAATTCTGGTTAAGGGCATGTACTCTACATTGCTGATCCATTTGAAGTCTCTTTTCCCTATGCTCTGAGAGAAAACAAATGTATATCTCTCATTGTCCATATCCATTTCTTCTATTTAAAGCACTTATCTTTGCATCCTAACATGTTGCAGGCTTCTCTCTGGCATGGGCCCTGGTTAAGGCTCATGCAGGAGGCAACTAACTGATGTGTTTCTATCACATTAATTATTCTCTTTGTCTTTCCCTCTCTTTTCCACTCTCCCAAAAGTCAATGGAAAAAAGATCCTTGGGTGAGGATTACCAAAAACAAAGCAAAAAAAAAAAAAAAAAAAAGAAATGTAGTTTCATGATTTCATGGCTCCCTCTTGTGTGCCACTGCAGTACCTGTGCTCTCTGGCTTGAGTTTATATGTTTATTTTCCCTATGAGATCATGAATTATCAGAAGGTAGCAACCCTGATGTACCTATCTTTCTGCCTATAGTTCTAGGTTCAGTGATTGGCATGTTCTTTTTTAGCTTGCTTACTGATTGGCATTTTTTAGTAGATGGGACTACTTAACCTCGCATGAAATAGTTAGCTCATAAAGTGTTTCACAGCAGAAGTAATGAATAGTCTAACCTTTTGAGCAGTTATTTACTTAATTTTATTTCCTCCAAACTGTATGTAAGGTTTTGAACCAATATGCAAGACCAATACAAAAGTGAATGTCCCTCTGAAGCTTGAAAGGTTTGACAATACAAACAACTATTTTCAGTGTCATGTGAGGCTTTTTATACTTATTTCCCCTAAGTGTTCTACATTTGCAAAAAAAAAATCCACTTGTTAATAGCATCATTAATTAGCTTAATAAAGATTAATGACATACACAACACTAGGTGCCATGGACCAAGAATCATAATTGAGTTTTTATAGTAAAGAGCATCTCTCTATTTCTAAGTAAAGAGATTTATGAGAAAAACATTTTTTCCTTGACAAGGAGGCTGGGGAGATTTTTACTTTGATATTAGTGAAATTAGGGGCATCTCTGATATGCTTACTTAGTGTAGTCATTTGTAATAATACCATTAACCATCATGTTAAATATTTACTTTTGGTATTGGTATAATAATTCCTGCATTGAAATCCACAACACCAATTTGCTCTCTCTTGTTAACTTAATATGTTCTTAATAATATTGTTTATATTATTCACCTACTTAAACATTTAATGTGTAAATGTTAATCTCATTTATATTAAATTATCAAAAATATGGTTAATGGCATTCAAATTAACATAAATGTTCTATATTTCAATAGTAGGTTCACTTTATTTTCCTTTATATTTTAAGTTATGAATCATTTAAAAACATAATCCTTAAGGACATAGATTTCTTCAGATCACCAGAGATATATCTGGGGGGGGGGAGGAATTAAGAAATTGTGCACTGGCCATAGCTGTTTTGGTTCGTGGATAGTGTCTGACTTCAGACTGAAGGGTTCTAGGTTTGATTCTGGTCAGGGCACATGCCTGGATTGCAATGTAGTAACCAATCAGTGATTCTCTCTTATCATTGATGTTTCTATCTCCTTCTCTCTCTCTGAATTAATAATAAATATATTTTTAAAAATGAAATCATGCCCAGGGGTCCATTGACCCTAAATTAGGAACTTCTCCCTTATAATAAATAAATCTCAAGCTGACTTAGAAATCTTCAAACCTTATGAGAGTTATATTATTATGTATCAACTCCAAAACACGTTTTTTCAAAATTAATGTTTAAAGTTCAATTTGTTTTAAAAATATGTAGTATAGATTCTTATGGCTCAAAATTCCAAAGGTATGTGGTACACAATCCAAAGTGTTTTCCTAGGTGATCTTTCAGACTATCCCACTCCCTCTACTTCTTAAAGAAAACTAATATCATTTTTTCTTGTGCAAAATGACTTTCATTTTAATTCCCAGATACTATTATGGAAAAATAAACTCTATATAGTTTCAAATAAGTCATATTTAAAACAACTGCCTGGTTCTTTTTTGTCCTTATCAATAAGATATCAGACTAAGGGAGGAATCTTTTAGGGTGTTCAAAAACCCTGTTTTTAGATTACTATGACTATTATGTCTTTTGATATTATTTGAGACATCATTTATGAAATCTATTAAATTAGAACTAATGATATGACACACAAACTGTCTTGTAAACATCAGTTAATTACTTGGAATGTAAAAATTTCTTCCCAAATCACTTATATGCCTAAATGGACTTTTGTACAAAATGGGCAAAAAAGAGCAAGACAAATTTAGAAGAGAAATAGAAATGTTCAATAAATATATAAAATATTTAAATTGGCAGGTAGTAAAAAAAATTCAAATGTCGAGAGGGCCGTTTTATTCACCCATTATTAAATCAGTGAAAAAATTGAGACTCTGCAGTGGCAGGAGGGTAGAGGAATACATGCTGTTGTGGCCCATTAATTGGAGTGTAAGTTGACACAACTTCTTTGAGGCAATTAAATTGTGATATCAATATAATCTTCAGCCCAACAATTCCATTTCTAAATATCTGTTCTACAATAATACCTACCCATGTTAAAAAAAATGCATGCACAAGAAAATCTGTTGCAGCAATACATGTAACAAGAAAACTGGACATAGTCTACACATCCATCAATAGAGGGATTATTAAAATATGGAATGTTATAAATTGGGTTACACTCTATGTACCAAGAAGGAAATATGTCTAAGATATATTGTGAGGTGAAAGAATCAAGTTGTCGGATGTTGTTAACATTTATGTTTTAAAAAATGTGAAAATCACACAACATACCTATTTTGCCATCTGTAAATATGTGTGTAGGTAAATGCACGGAAATCTGTAAGGAAATATAGTAAACATAGAGTACCAGTTACCTTAGGGTGGTGGATGAGGGCACAAGCAGGGTTTTCACTATACTTGCTATTTCATTTTTATATATTGAGAAAACTAGAGGCTTGCTGCTCAAATTCATGCATGGGAGGGGGGAGTCCTTCACCCCATTCTGCACCCTCTCCAATCTGGGACCCCTTGGGAGATGTCTGACTGCCTCTCAAAGTCAGGGACTGCTGGCACCTAACCATTTGCCTGCCTGCCTGCCTAATCACCAATAACCCTTTGCCTGTCTGCCTTATCGCCCCTAACTACTGCTGCTTGCCTGCCTCATCTCCCTGAACTGCTCCCCTATTGGCCTCATCACCCCTCACTGCTTCCCTGCTGGCCTGATCATCCCTAACTGCCTCTGCCTCGCCCTGCATCCAGGATTCAGGATTCATTCCTCCAGGTGGTTGCAAGCACCCAGTACCCAGACTTCCCTCCCTCTGGCCAGCCACAGGCACCCAGGACAGAGGCTGCTTCTCCCAGGCCTGCTGAAGCCACAGGCACTGACACCTAGCTCCGCAGTGAAGGTAGCTTGTTCCTCTACAAGGCAGGGCTGTGGGTGCAGGCTCAGAGCCTGGTGCCCTGGACCATGGGGCATGGGGCTTGTCACTCTTTGGGGCCAGGTCGCAGGCATAAGCGCAACCACTGGCGCTCAGAATGGTGGGTTGTGTAGCTTGTCTCTCTCCTGGGCCACAGCCCCAGCCATTGGTGCCTAAAACCACGGGCAGCTTTATTGTCTAATGGGCTGCAGCACAGGTGGATCCCATTCCTCTCTCCCCAGTGATGAGTTTCTGAACTGTTATGGTGTGACAGTATAATGACCATTTGCATATTAGCTCTTTGATTTGGGATACAGAGGGGAAATACCTTTCCTCAGAGCTATTGACCAAAAATTCTGGACCAAGAAGGATCTTACAATACAGTTATTTTTTAAAATTCATTTTAGAGAGAATATACTCACAGTTTCTCAACCAAATGGTACTACTTCCATGAATCCGTATCAATGAATAAAATAGCATTTCCCTGCAGGTTTCTGTGAAGAAATACAGTTAATGTGTTTAAATAGCTAAGAAATGAAAGAACAGAATAAGTAGAACAATCATGGCTACCTTATGGGGAATATTCAAATATAGAAAACACTAGCTTTCTAATTTCCACAGCTCTCAGCTTCCCCATTTGCACAATTAATAAAGACATAATGTGGGGCCACTGGCACCCTGAGGCTTCTCCTCAGAACCAGAACTGTTTTTTCTTGGGTAGGTAATGCCAGTTAAGTACCTTGAATGCATTTTCTTTTTTTTTTCTTCTTTTTTCCCCCCAAAATCAGTTGTGTCTACAATGACTTCTACAAATCAATGAGAGAATAATAATTCAAATGGAAAATGGCAAAAATTTATCATTAAAAAAAATAACTGTGAAGAAACCTTATACCAGGCCACAGGAAAGCAGTGCCCATGGGCAAATCTCTCAAGGTGTTAGAAGGATAATGGTGGTTAGAAATAAGAGGACTTGTATGGACATAGACATAGTTGATAGGGAAAAGCACAAATCACTGAGTAAGGAGTAAAGTAATTCCTCTCTAGAGGGAAAATGTAAAAAGAAAAGACAGAGAGAGATCAGAAGAATAGACACACACCAAAATAGTAACAGGAGCAGAAACTGGTTTGGCTCAGTGGATAGAGAATTGGTCTGTGGACTGAAAGGCCCCAGGTTCAATTCTGATCAAGGGCATGTACATTAGTTCTGGGCACATCCCCATTGGGTGGTGTGCAGGAGGTAGCTGGTCGATGTTCATATCTCATTGATGTTTCTAGCTCTCTATCCCTCTCCTTTTCTCCCTGTAAAAAAAAATCAATAATAAAAAATATATTTTTAAAAATAGTAAAAGGAGTGGTAAAAAGGCTTGGGTGCGATTTTAACATTATATTCTTTACTAGGAGCCTGGTGCATGAAATTCGTGCATGAATTGGAGGGTTGTCCCTCAGCCTTGCCTGCACCCTCTCCAATCTGGGACTTCTCCAGGGATGGTAAACTGCCCTTTAGAACCTCTCATAATCTGGGACTGCTGGCTCCCAACTACTCCTCTGCCTGCCTTCCTGATTGCCCCTAACAACTT
Source organism: Nyctalus aviator (assembly GCA_036971965.1). NCBI lineage: Eukaryota > Metazoa > Chordata > Mammalia > Chiroptera > Vespertilionidae > Nyctalus > Nyctalus aviator. Next base: position 46,791 of record JAPZQD010000049.1, on the reverse strand, counting down.
CTGCCTGTCTGCCTAATCACCTTCTAACCACTCCCATGCCAGCCTGATTGATGTCTCACTGCTCCCCTCTGAAACTGTTTGCTCCAAACTTCCCTCTCTATGGACCTAGTCACCCCTAACTTCCCTCCCCTACAGGGTTGATCACCTCCAACTGCCCTCCCTTGCATGCTTTGTCCCTCTCAACTGCCCTCCCCTGCTGGCTATCTTGTGGTGGACATTTTGAGTCCACAAAGGGGCAGGATAATTGACCACAAGGGGACATCCATCTTGTGTGTTGGAGTGATGGTCAATCAGCATGTTACTCTTTTATTAGATATGATAGAGACCTAGTACATGGGTGGGGGCCAGCTGGTTTTCCCTGAAGGGTGTCCCAGATCAGGGTGGGGGTTCCCCTGGGGTGCAGGGAGGCCTGGGTGAGGGGCCTCAGGTGATTTGCAGGCCTGCCACGCCCCCTGGAACCCAATCAGAGGCCTTGGAATCAGGGATACATTTACTTTCTACAGTTGAAACTTTGTAGCCTGGAGTAGAGCCAAGCCGCCTGCTCACTCAGGTTGCTGCCATTTCTGTTTGGTTTTATGTATCTTCTATAATTGAAACTTTGTAGCTGGGAGTGAATGGCTAGGCAGGCAAGGGCAGGTGGAAAGCTAGGCTTCCTCTGTTGCCTGAGAGACCCAATCCTCCCTCCTGCTCTCTGTGGCTGTAGCCATCTTGATTGGTTTATTTGCATACTGTCTCTGATTGGCTGGTGAGCGTGGCTTGTGGGTATAGAGGAGTCATAGTTAATTTGTATATTACTCTTTTATTATGTAGGATATTTCTGTGACACTTAAAAACACAACAATGAGAATGTGTCCATGAATTACAAGTGTTTAAAAGATGCTGTTAAATTCCTGAGATTCGGTTTCAAAACACTAACTCTGTGGATGACTTTGAATCTTTAGTTTGTCTTCTCCCCCCAACTTACCTATTCAGTTTATAGATTTTTCAGGAAGGTCAGAAAAAGTCAGATAGCTGCCTGCCTCTCTACCCAGTGGACATTTCCACTCAAGCAGAAGCTTTCCTGTTGGTTTATGCTCACCAATGAAAAATGCCCAAACTGAGCCCACCTCCTCAAACTGGCTCTCTTTCCCAAGTGCTGTATACCTGCCTGTCATACCACCATCATTCTACACATCATCCAGGACAGAAATTTTCCAGGTTCATATTTGATCTTTCTCTTTCCTATACATCCCATTCCTCACTTCAGTCAGTTACCAAACCTATTCAGTTCTTCCTCTATATGGTTCCCTTTGGAGCTACTCATGTCACAACCACTCTGATTCAGCGCCTTCTCACTTGACTACTGGAATATTCCATTTGGTATCTCTGAGTCAAGACTTCTTCTCTAGAGTACTCTAATTATTAAATCTAAAATAATCCTTTTTTTTCTTAGAGAGAGAGAGAGAGAGAGAGTGATAGAGACTTAGGGACTCCAATGAGAGGGAAAGATCATTGATCGGCTGACTCCTGCATGGTCCTCCATCAGGGATAAAGCTGGGCCCTGATTGGGAATCAAACCAGTGACCGATTGGTACCTGAGTTTATGCTCAATCATTGAGCAACACAGGCTGGACAATCCTCTTAATTTATTCTTCTGTCTCTCTCACGTGAAAGCTTTAAGTTGGTGTCCTTATCTATGTAGCTTTCAAACCTCTAGAGCTGACAGTCAAGGTTTTTCATAATCATATTTTTCACTGCTTCCGAAACCAATTCTTTAAATCCAGACTTGTCTATTAAGTCATAATCATTCCTTCAGCCATAACTCTGCTGAAATATTCTCACTATTTTTTCTCTATTTACCAAACCACAGCCACCCTTTAAGTCCCCGTTAAATTTCTAGCTTATCCATGCAGCTTTCCCTGACTTCCACACCCAAGTCACTGTAGATTCTGGTGAGTTACAGCACCTCTTGCCTGTATCTCTTTTAGTGCCTAATTATATATGACCTCCATTTTTAATGCATATTATCTTTCTTCCCACCTACCACTGTCATGTTCCACAGACAATATCATATTTCAGTGGCTTCCCAGTAATCACACCTGAGTTGGGCACAAAATGGGTGATTTATATTGAAAGCCTGGGGGCAAAGATGAGTTCTAGATATGACTAAGTGGTCAAATAATAGCTGACACATTCATATATTAAGCACAAGTACCTTATATATATTAACTCATTCAAAACTCACAACAATACTAAAGATGTTAACTATCCTAATCTTCATTTCAGAGTTTTGGAAATTGAGTCCCAAGACTAATAAATGGCATATCTGGCTCTAGAATTTCCTCTTAACCACTTTGTTGTTTCAGCATCAATAAAATTCAGATGATCATGTTGTTGTAAAGAGGATGAAGCAAAGGTGGGAGGACAACAGAGGATAAAGAATGAAATGAAGGGGCTAAAACCATGGATCAAGAAAAATAACATGGGCAATTACAAGTAAAAGACTGGTGAAATGGGGAAAAATAGCATTAAACAGAATAAAGATAAGGAACAGTTGTCAAAGAAGATAAAAACAGAAAGTCCTTCACAATTGTCTGGGGGGAGATGAGGAAGGCCCAGAAAGTACTCAAGGAAAAGGCTGCCATATCAGCCAAGATGCAAAAAATAAACAAGAAAAGGCAATTCTTACAAGATGGTGAAGGTGCCATTGTAGGCGCTGGTCTCTGCCACAGGCACATTGCTAAGCTTCTGGTTTTTGCGAAAAACCATACACGATAGTGTTCTAAAACTGCAGGTGCAGAACTCACATATGTTTTTTGTGGAACTCATTTCAGTTATTGGAGGGACATTCTCCTCTGAGTCTGGTTATTGAGTTTTGGCAACTTCCATGTCAAAAGATAAAGCTTTTTTCTTCAGAGCCTGAACAGGCTCTCGATATTGAAGGGCCATTTCAGGGTGTTTTATAGGAGTAATAATCTACTGCTGTGTTACAGCATCAGTTACCAAAGCAGCCAGGCATGCAGCAGCAGCAACCAGGGCCTGAGCAGCAAGATCCAGGCCTGGAGCAGCCAGGCCCAGAGTAGAAACAGCCAGTTCCTGAGCAGCAGCAGCCAGGCCTGGAGCAGAGCTTCCAGACCCTGAGCAGCCTGGCCTGGAGCAGCCAGGCCCGGAGCAGCAGCAGCCAAGTCTGGAGCAACCATGCTTGCAGCAGTAGCAGCCAGGCCCAGAGCAGCAGAACCCAGGCACGGAGCAGCCAGGCCCAGAGAAACCAGGCCCAGAGCAGCCAGGCCCAGAGCAGCCAGGCCCAGAGCAGCCAGGCCCGGAACAGCCAGGCCCAGAGCAGCAGCACCCAGTCCCAGACCAGACAGTCCTGGAGTGGCCAGGCCCGTAGCAGCCAGGCCCGGAGCAGCAGCAGCAGGGGCCAGAGCAGCCAAGCCCAGACCATCAATGCCCGGAGCAGCCAGGCCCGGACCAGCATAAGCTAGGCCCAATGTAGCCAGTCCCGGAGTAGCAGTAGCCAAGCCTGGAGCAGCCAGGCCCAGGGAAGGCAGGCCTGGAGCAGCCAGGCCCATTGCAGCCAGGCCCGGAGGAGCAGCAGCCAGGTCTGGAGCAACCTTGCTCGCAGCAGTAGCAGCCAGGCCCAGAGCAGCAGAATCCAGGCACGGAGCAGCCAGGCCCGGAGAAACAAGGTCCAGAGCAGCCAGGCCCGGAGCAGCCAGGCCCAGAGTAGCCAGGTCCGGAACAACCAGACCAGGAGCAGCAGTAGCCAGACTCAGAGTTCCAGGCCCAGACTAGCAGCAGCCATGCCCAGACCAGCAGCAGCTAGGCGCAGAGTATCCAGGCCCAGAGTAGCCAGTCCCGGAGTAGCAGGAGCAAGGCCTGGAGCAGCCAGGCCCGGAGCAGCCAGGCCCGGAGCAGCCAGGCCCGGAGCAGCCAGGCCCAGAGCAGCAGCAGCAGGGGCCAGAGCAGCCAAGCCCGGACCATCAATGCCCGGAGCAGCCAGGCCCGGACCAGGAATAAGCTAGGCCCAACGTAGCCAGTCCCGGAGTAGCAGTAGCCAAGCCCGGAGCAGCCAGACCCAGGGAAGCCAGGCCTGGAGCAGCCAGGCCCATTGCAGCCAGGCCCGGAGGAGCAGCAGCCAGGGCTAGAGCTACCATGCTTGGAGCAGCAGCAGCCATGCCCAGAGCTGCAGAATCCAGGCATGCAGCATCCAGGCCCAGAGCATCCAGGCCCAGAGTAGCAGGAGCTGTGCATACAGCATTCAGGCCCAGAGCAGCAGCAGTGAGGCCCAGAGTAGCCAGGCCCAGAGCAGCCAGGCCCAGAGCAGCAGCAGCCAGGACCTTATCAGCCAGGCCGGGAGCAGCAAGGCCTGGAGCAGCCAGGCCTGGAGCAGCAGCAGCCAAGCCCAGAGCAGCCAGATCCAGAGCAGCCAGACCAGGAGAAACAACATCCAGGCCCGGAGCAGCCAGGCCCAGAGCAGCAGCAGCCAGGCCCAGAGTTCCAGGCCCAGACTAGCAGCAGCCATGCCCGGACCAGCAGCAGCTAGGTGCAGAGTAGCCACGCCCAGAATAGCCAGTCCCGGAGTAGCAGCAGTCAGGCCTGGAGCGACCAGACTCGGAGCAGACAGGCCCAAAGCAGCCAGGCCCAGAGCAGCAGCACCCAGTCCCAGACCAGCCAGTCCTGGAGTGGCCAGGCCCGTAGCAGCCAGGCCTGAAGCAGCAGCAGCAGGGGCTGGAGCAGCCAAGCACGGACCATCCATGCCCTGAGTATCCAGGCCCGGATCAGCATAAGCTAGGCCCATAGTAGCCAGTCCTGGAATAGCAGCAGCTAGGCCTGGAGCAGCCAGGCCCATTGCAGCCAGGCCCAGAGGAGCTGCAGCCAGGGCTGGAACAACCATGCTCAGAGCAGCAGCAGCTAGGCCCAGAGCAGCAGAATCCAGGCATGCAGCTTCCAGGCCAGGAGAATCCAGGGCCAGAGCAGAGGCAGCTGTCCCTAGAGCATTCAGGCCCAGAGCAGCAGCAGTGAGGCCCAGAGTAGCCAGGCCCAGAGCAGCCAGGCCTGGCTGCTCAGTGCATGGATGGTCCGTGCTTGGAGCAGCAGCAGCCAGGCCCAGAGAAGCCAGGTCCGGAGCAGCCAGACCAGGAGCAGCAGCAGCCAGGCCCGAAGCAGCCAGGCCCAGAGCAGCAGCAGTCAGGCCCAGAGTTCCAGGCCAGACTAGCAGCAGCCATGCCCGGACCGGCAGCAACTAGGCGCAGAGTAGCCAGGCCCAGAGTAGCCAGTCCCAGAGTAGCAGCAGCCAGGCCTGGAGCAGCCAGGCCCGGAGCAACCAGGCCCAGAGCAGCAGCACCTAGTCCCAGACCGCCAGACCTGGAGCGGCCAGGCCCATAGCAGCCAGGCCCGGAGCAGCAGCAGCAGGGGCCAGAGCAGCCAAGCCCGGACCATCCATGCCCGGAACATCCAGGCCCGGACCAGCTTAAACTAGGCCCAGAATAGCCAGTCCTGGAATAGCAGCAGCCAACCCCAGAGCAGCCAAGCCCAGAGCAGCCAAGCCCAGAGCAGCCAGGCCTGGAGCAGCCAGGCCCATTGCAGCCAGGCCAGGTGCAGCAGCAGCCAGGGCTGGAGCAACCATGTTCAGAGTAGCAGCAGCCAAGCCCAGAGCAGCCAGGTACAGAGCAGCCAGGCCTGGAGGAGCCAGGTCCATTGCAGCCAGGCCCGAAGCAGCAGCAGCAGGGCCCGGAGCAGCCAGGTCCAGAGCTGCCAGGCCTGGAACAGCAACTAGGCCCAGAGCAGCAGCCAAGCCTGGAATAGGAGCCAGGACTGGAGGAGCCAGGCCTGTAGCAGCCAGGCCTATTGCAGCTATGCCCAGAGCAGCAGCAGCTAGGCCCAGAGTAGCCAAGCCCAGAGTAGCCAGGCCTGGAACAGCAACCAGGCCCGGTGCAGCCAGGCCCTGAGCAACCAGGCCCGGAGCAGCAGCAGCTAGGCCCAGAGTAGCCAAGCCCAGAGTAGCCAGACCCAGAGTAGCCAGGGCCAGAATAGCAACAGCCAGGCATGGAGCAGCCAGGCCTAGACCAGCAGCAGCTAGGCCCAGAGAAGCCAGTCCCAAAGTAGCAGCAGCCAGGCCTGGAGCAAGAGCGAGGGCTGGATGAGCCAAGCCTATATCAGCCAGCCCAGAGCATCAGCAGCCAGGGCCCGAGCAACCGGGACCAGAGCAACAGCAGCAAGGCCCTTATCAGCCAGACCCGGAGCAGCAGCAGCTAGGCCCAGAGTAGCCAAGCCCAGAGTAGCCCAGCCCAGAGTAGCCAGGCCCAAAATAGCAGCAGCCAGGCCCAGAGAAGCCAGGCCAGGTGTAGCCAGGGCCGGACCAGCAGCAGCCATGCCTGGAGCAGCCAGGCCGTGACCAGCAGGAGCTAGGCCCAGAGAAGCTAGTCCCGGAGTAGCAGCAGCCAGGCCTGGAGCAGCTGTGAGACCTGGATGAGCCAGGCCTATAGCAGTCAGGCCAAGAGAAGCAGCAGCCAGGGCCCAAGCAGCCAGGCACAGAGCAGCAGCAGCCAGGCATAGAACAGCAGCAACCAGGCCCTGAGCAGCAGCAGCCAGGCCCAGAGCAGCAGCAGCCAGGCCTGCAACATCCAGGACTGGAGCATCCAGGCCCGGAGCACCAGCAGCAAGGCCCAGAGCAGCAGTATACAGGACCGGAGAAGCCAGGCCCTGAACACGCAGGCCCAGAGCAGCATCCAGGCCTGGAACATCCAGGCCCTGAGTGTTGTGGGGTTGAATCCTGGGTTCAAAATTAAAGGAAAGAAGGAACAATGCAGCAATTCGGTGTTATGTCCTTCATTACAATGGACTCACAGAATTTCCTGTGTCCCTTCACCCAAAAGGACTAAGAGTTGTCCAGACAACAGCAAAGTGGCAAAAAAAACCCACAAAACCTGAAGGCTATGCAAGGGACTGAGGTGCCAACATGGAGTCATCTGAAGAAATTAAAGACTGAAGTGGAAGCTGCTTCTTTAATCATGTTCATGCTCATGCTAGCATCTGTTAGCTTTCAGTCTTCTGCAAAATCTAGTGCAGCAAGTCCAAGGACTCTGAATAAATCTACACCACCAACAAAGGGACTCATTTAGTAGCTAAAAATATTAATATATCCATAATTCTGATTTCTCATTTTGTTGTTTTGCATTGGCATAGTTGTTATTATTGAATAGCCAGAGTTTTGCTATTGACATTCAAGTTTTGAAAATAACATGTATGTGGTTTAGTTTTTGCATTGGCAAAAATAAATAAATAAATAAATAAATAAATAAATAAATAAATTTGAAGACCAGAATAAACTGGTGAATATAGTAGAATCAGGGACAAAGAAAGGGAGTGGATTGATAATTATCAGGGGGAAAGGGGTGTGAGGGTGCAGAAAGAGACTTGATTAAAATCATATAACCTATGGATGAGGACAATGGCAAGGGGCGGGGGAGATAAGGGCAGAGGGTGTCGTAGAAATCTGGTGAAAAGGAGCTTTTGGGGGAAGGGGAAAGGAGAAACAAGTGTAATAATCTGAGCAATAAAGATTTATTTAAAAAAATAATGATAAAATTAAAAAATAAAATACTGTGGTACAATCAAGCAACCCAGAAAAGTGGGATGCAAGTGCCATGTGCTGAGCAGATGCCCAACATTTGGCAGGCATCTCATAATTGGCAGCTCTGTCATGCATGTCCCCTTTAGAAACCAAGCACCCCTCTCCCACCTCAGGTTCTTACCTTTATTATTCTTGGGCTGAAGTGACTATAGAAAAGTGAGCCTTTTCCTCAGAATCAACAGGGATCACTTGGTTCCTTTCACCTGGTTCCTTTCAACTACCCACTGGCCCTCTCCTCCCCCTTCACAGTATGGCAGGATTTGGACTTCACACTTGGGTGGCCCCAGAGCCCAGGGATGGACTAGGCCATTAAAAAATGTGGGGAGTTGTGGGGAGGGGACTGGTATTGAAGAGCTTTCCAAGAAAGCCACAGGGCCTGGCAGCTCAGGAAATTCAGAAGAGCTAGTCTAGTGCTGGCAATCTGAGCTCCTCTTCAAAGCTGAACTCTGAGAGAGTCTTCCTCCCAATGGCCATACTGCTTCCAGGAAGAGTACCTGACTCAAAAATATACCAGTTAGAGTGGTGTGCAATGGGACACACTTTACAGTTCAAAACTGTTGCCATTTCCTTGAAATTCTCAGTATCCATGTCTGATTCTTTTTTTGCTTTGTATTCTTACCCTAGGTTATGTTTATTGATTTGAGAGAGAGAAAGGAGAGAAAGAGAGAGAAACCTTGATGTGAAATAGAAAAAAAACATCAATTGGAGAGAATCCAAGATGGCGGTATAGGTAAAAGCCTAACTGCAGCCTCACACAACAATTTCAAAACAAAATACAACTAAAATACAAAAAGGACATTATCCAGAACTACAGGAAAGTTGACTGACCAGAAATTCTACAACTAGAAGAAAAGAGAAAACCAGAAGGAAATCAGTGGAGGATTGACCTGCAATGTCATGCCCTAACCAGGAATTGAATCAGGCCACAACCCCTTTGATGCACTTGGTGCTCAGGACAGTGTTCCAACCAAAGGAGACACCCAGTCAGAGCTCCATGCCTGGATTTTCATTCACCACAAGGGATATTACACAGGGGCTACCATTGTGTAGTGATGATTCCAAAATGACTGTAGATGGGGTTTTGGAGGGTAAGCAATTCATTCTGGGAAGGAGTGTCTGAAACCAAATGAATACCTTTACAGTGCTATGGGAAAATGTCCCCCTCCCACCTTGGATCAACACAGCCATTAATGTAGAAAAGTAATGTCACTTTTCTGAGGTCTACCCTGTGTGCACATCAGGAGAAGATTGGTTGTTAAGGCCAGCATGTTAAATAATAATTTTTATAATTTAAAAAATATATATTTCCTTTATTGACTTCAGAAAGGGAGAGAGAGAGGAAGAGACAGAAACATCAATGATGAGAAAGAATCATTGACTGGCTACCTCCTACATGCCCCCCAAGGGGATGCAGCCTGCAACCCGGGCATCATTGGCCAGAATTGAACCTGGGATCCTTCAGTCTGCATGCTGATGTTCTATCCACTCAGCCAAAACAACTGGGGTTTAAATAATTTTTAAAAAATACTGTAACTAGCATCCAATGTGCTTCATTACCAGCTCTTTTTATAATCTATTTTATTTTACTCTTTGTTTATGGTCTGGCACAACCTCCAGTATGTAAACTGCAAGAGAACAGGGGCTGCATCTTATTCCCAGTGTCTAACACACAGGAATGGTTTCAGTCAGGTTTGTTCATCAGTTTATGTTGTTTATTATTTCCCCTAGATGTGTGAGATCATGTGATACAACAAATACACTTATGAGAACCAAACTTGAGACCAGCCATAATGGTTACACTGAGAGGCAAATGAATCAGTCTGTAGTGAGTTTCTTTCTGGGCCAACAGTTCTTTTGAGTCCCGATTTCAATGTCAAACACTTTCTATGTGTACATGTCAGCAATGATATTTCAGTTCTGGATGGTGGAAAAATGGTGGTAATGCAGGTCCGACTGTCTCTGGTTTGGTCCTGGGTATCCTTCAATGACGCACAGCTGCTGTCTGCTAATATGGAAAGGCATTATTAGAGTCTTCCATCTCTGGACTATTTTTCTTCTGTCTTCATAGCTGGAGCAGTCCTGTCACTTTCTCTCTGTTGCAGGAATCCACATTATCTTGGAGTTGTTTTCTGAAAATATACAAACATATTCTCAACTAAAAGTTCATAAAAGAATATTTTCTATAAATTTGACTTTGGATCCGTTTTTAACATTGTGCCCAAATGATTTTCCTCTGGCTTGTTTTGACACCACATATGTTTTTCAATGGTGTCTTGCTATTAGCATCACAAATGAAAGTTAAATTTCTAAACTACAAATTTCCTAGATATAATTTACTTACAGGATCTTTTTCCTTACATGATATTCTTCTATCACTCCCTTTAAAAAACAAAAAAACACAAAAAAAAACTAAGACAGGCACAGTCATAGAGGAGCAATCAGGAGAAAACTTGGGGGTCAACAGAGGTGGGGCACACACCCTTAACCCCTTAACCCCCTTCCCCCCAACTTTGCAGGGCCCTGAACCATGTTAAGGAAAAAAAAAAAAAGCATTGAAACTTGTAAAGATATTTTGTGAGTTTATTTGAGCCAAACTGTGGACATAAGCCTGGAAGCAGAACCTCAACAGATTGAGATAATGCTCTGGAGAATGGCAGGTTACATTTCTGTATTTATAAAAAGGAAAGGGACATAGGTGAGTTACATGAAATTCATTGGTCATAGATTAGGGAGGTGGGACAGAGCAAAGCAGGGAAACCTCTGGGATAGGGTAAAAGGTGAAATGATGGACATGAGCTTCTTTTACAGAGATGGATACAAGATACTCTAAGGTAATTAACAGTTGATAAATGATTTGATAACAATAACAATGAGGGAATACCTGGAGGCCATTTTTTGTGCCCTGATGGGTCTGGGTTAAAAAGGAAGTTACAAGTTACCCAGACATCTCACAGATAAGTTATTTTAGAGGTAGGAAGGCAGATGGGCTCAATAAAAGTAGATCAAAGTTGACCTTTGTCAGGTGAAATATACGTCTAGGACATGACTACCCACTATAACCTGTTTGTAGTTAGATATTAATTTTTTAAACCATCTTTTGTGGTTATTTTAGGTCTCTGAGTTTGCAAGACTGCTACACAGGCCTTCCCTGAGCTTGTCAGGTTAGCATGTGGCTCTTTTCTTTCTCAAGCTTCACCCCTGCTGAGGGAGTCTCCGGCTGAGGGAGTCTCATGGCTGCTTCGCTTCCCATGCAAAATTCGAATTAGGACCTAGCTAACACAGACTTGGCAGAGAGCAGCTGTCTTCTCACTGCAACAAGACTTGAGATGTCTTGTAACAAGAATGAGGGGAACTGAGTTTTTGATATCCAAATCCAGCCTAGTACTGGAGGTGGGGGGAGGATGTTCCTCTGTTTTCCAGGACCTGCAAGGTAAACAACAGGTTCCTAAGTGGAGGAGCTGGGGATTAAGAAATTAAAGAAAAAAAAGAGACCAAAACACAGAAATAGATTCAAGCTGGGATCCAGGTGTGGGGCTGCCACTCTGATGGAGACACAGTTAACCCCCATCATAGACAACACAGCGCATTTATTTATTTCCAAAGGGGTGGCTTAAGGTCACCAAAGTTTTGGGTGTGCCCACGTCCTGTTCATTCCCTCATTCCTGGGATTTAGTATATTAGGACCTGGGTAAGTCAAGGTCCTATTTGTTTCTCATTCCAAGCACATGGATAAAGATAAGAAACTGATAACTACCTGCCACATTTTGGGGAAACATGTTCCATGGGCACGTCTCTGCCTATGCCTGATATAATTAAAGATCATCCATGTGCATTCCCAAGGGGCCCTCTACCAGTACCAGGAATACTCAGGGCCTACTCAAGAAGGCAAATAATCTTCCCATTAATATATACATGGTAAATAAGATTGTAGTCAGAGTGTTGAGTTTGACCGTAGAATCATAGTCAAGTTTTCAGAGTAATTTAAAGTGGCTAAATAAAATAAGTAAATACTCTAGAAAAATTGTAAAGTACAAAAAGCTGTTTCTAATTTTTATTGGCAGTTCAACTCATGGTAAACTTGCATAACATGTAATGAACCTAAAGCAGTCATATTTTAGAGCAAAAAAATAAAATGTTAAAACTATCAAGACTACATTATAAAATTTCCAAGAGCCTCCTAATATTTAAATCAAACTATCAGTTTTAATGGCGGAGCAGGGGGAATGATAGGTAACATAGACTCAGGGTGTGAACTCCATTTAGCTAAGTGAATAAGAATGAACTGGACATTCTCAGACTCTACTCATAATGTGATTCCCAAGCCCTAAAGGGGTGATAATTCCCTTCCTTCCCAGCCCTCACCCCCCATACCCAGTAGATTTATTGCAAGGGATACTATTCTAGGACTTAACTCTTTACAGTTTAAGAATGTGATTTGTGACAGCAGGAGTCAACACTGGTTGAAGGTAGCTCCAATGCATTCAGTGGGTTACCTATCCTCTCGCTGCAGGGAAACCTTTCACTTTCCCTTACTCATGGTAATATAGAGGTTCCCCTTCTAGATCTGTGACTGGCACTGTGCTCATAACTCCATTCTGGGCACTTTCACATCTTTTGTCATTTTGTCCTCCCAGCCTCTGGGAGCTGTAGGCAGGACTGGCAACTCCAGCAGTAATATGGCCTTGCAAAGACCTTTGCTAGTACTTTTTATTTTCCTCAGTATATCCTTATCCATGGTTTTATCTGAACCCAGTCTGTTTTGTATAGGATAGGAAGCAAACCGTAGAGAATTTAACAGACTTGATCAATGTCATACAGGATGTATGCTAAGACCTAACATCTTCCATCTTCTGGTCCAAAGAGGACCAAACTTTCTTAAAAAGTATGACCTTCTGAGATGGAACATACAGAGAAACTCTGACAGTACCAGATTCTCGAACAGACTACAAAGATGCTGAGGAGCAGGAAACAGAGATGGCCTATCTTGACATTCTGTGTTCTCATAGAAAGACAGTGCTGAGATGCATGAGTGTTGGGGAGAATATTGGCTGTTGGGGTCAAGATCACTAGCAAGAAGAAGGTGGAATGCCTAGATCTAGAATATTCCCTTTAAGAAACTCCTGAGACTGGAATTCCAATGTGAGCTGGAACATATGATCATTTTGCTAAGATAAATCCTTTGGATTTTGCCAATATAATAACCAAGTCACTTGGGGGAATTGAGATTGTAGATTGAAAAAACAGGTACACAATTATCCAAAGTGCATGGTCCAGTATGAAGTCTGGAGGGCAGTGAACTGGTTGAAGTTCATCAGAACAGCCATGCTCCACCCCTCAACCAGGCAGCCCCACACATTTTTTAAAGATAACCATAGGACCAGGCATTTTATTCCATACATTCCCACACCCATCCTAGTCAGTGAGACACCCACAGCAAGGATGTGGCCACTGACAGCCCCATACTTCTTAAAGTAGAAAATCCCATCACAGCCTGTTCTTTGGCAGTCAAAGGTGGAGGGAAATGACTTCAGGGACAGTTAAATTCCTGACAGAAGTTTAAAATGTCTCTAGTATTTGATGGGTTCAAGCAAACCTTCAGGATCCTTCATGAAGTATCTTACTTCCTTCAAAAAGTGATTTTATACCTCTTTCCAGGAGGGAACATCTAGCAAGAGAGGAAAATAAATCAGTAAACTGTTATTGTGTACATGCTATAGGACAGGCACTATGTGAGACAGGGAACACATGCTTTGGAAAGTGGTGGTTAAGTATTAAGAAAGTCGTCCCCAAAAAGTGATATCTGATTTTTATTAAAAAATGTATTAGCTTGTTTTATTTTTACTAGAAAATATATATGGGAACTGAACAAAATAAAAAAAGAAGAAGAAAACAAGAAAACAAAAATTTCCCAGCATTCTGGACATAAAAGTAGTTTTGTATTTTGCTACTGTTATCTAATAGTCATTTTTGAACTAGCATATCTTATTATTACTTTATATTCCTCCCTGTACTTAAAGACTCATGTTATTTAAAATTGGCATGCATGGTATTTTATTTTATGAATACACCAAAATGTTATACCATCTATCTACCTAATAAAAGAGTAACATAATAATTGACCATACCCTTGCAATGCCCACCAGCCAAACAAGAGTGAGTATGAAAATTGACCCAACAAACATGGTGGATTAATTTGCATACAAAGGTTCTGGGCCTCTGAGCAGGGTGGGAAGGCAGAAACATGGCTCTGGGCCACAGTGAAGGTGGTGCCAGCAGTCAGGGAAAGAAAGGCCATTCTGGCATGAATTTTCATGCATCAGGCTTCTACCTTGTTTCCCGGAAAATAAGGCATCCTTTGAAAATAAGACCTATTTACAGGTTTCCTTCTGAGCGAAATATAAGCATCCCTCCCAAGAATAAGGCCCCCCTAGGCTAAACATGAGAGATTTGGTCCACTGATTCTGAAAGAAATGGAGTCACAAGAAATTCACAAGAAAATTCAGGAATTGGATTGTTATGATGATAACCCAGAAGATGATGACATGATTGTCATTGAATAAATGAGTAAATTCTTGATACTGTAGGATTCACAGTTTGTCTGGTTTGTGTTGACAACTACCATACTACCCGACTGTATACAGGTAATAAATTTCCTTTATTTTTATTTAACAATAAATGTGTACCGTATTCTTCTTCATGGAAAAATAAGACATCCCCTGAAAATAAGACCTAGCACATCTTTGGGAGGAAAAATTAATATAAGACACTGTCTTATTTTTGGGGAAACAGGGTAGAATATATATACAAAAACCCAGAGATCAGAACACTATAACAAGCATAAGGACCTTAAGGACCTTAAGGACCAGTCACTATGACATTCACTATGGCTAGTTCACAGGCATGATCAGTTGGTGGGGCTGGTTGCCCAGTCTCCTAAAGCCCTTCATGCCAACGAGCCAGCCCCTGCCAATCAGCCCACAGTCCCCCTATCCCAGACCCATCCACCCAGATCATGGTAGGAACAGCCAGCCAAAAACCTGTGGCCCCAACCCCAGGTTGATGGCCCCTGATTGCCACCCCCATTCCATTCAGGGATGGTGCCAGCTGCCCCACTACCCACAACCCCTCCCTACAGCCAGCCCCATCCCAATCAGCCCTCACCACCGGATTGGTCCGCACCTGTTCCCTCAGCCAGCTTCACCCCTGATGGGCCTGTTCCACACCAACTGAGGTTGGGGCTGGCCAGCTAACCATCCATAGCCCCTTTTCCCTGATGATCTACTCACCTTATTCAGGAGCAGGTCCAGCCAGCCCACATTCCATATCCCCTTCCCACAACTGGACCCCCTCCAAACAGCCTCCACCAACCCCACCAGCCTGTGCCTCTACCCCCAGCCAACTCTGTCTTGATCAGGCCCACCCACAGCCCATAATTGGGAGTGGAGCTGGCATGCCAAATTCCCATGGACCCTCTCTCCCTATCAGCCCATCTTATTCAGTAGAGGGGCTGGCCATCCCACTATCCACAGCTTCTCCCCTTGGGCGGCCAATCCATTTTCTGCCCCTCCTCTCTGCAGATCTGGCCCTAGGTTGTCTGGCCAACCCATCTCCTGTTATCTCCTCCCCCCAATAGGCCTGGCCCTGATCTGCCCCAATTGGGGTCAAGAGGGCCATACCCCACCCATGCAAGATTTCATGTACAAGGCTTGTAGACTATATAATAAAAGCCTAAGCAATCGCTAAGGCAGAATGATCAGAATGACCAGTCATTATTATGTGCACTGACCACCACTTAATGCTAGAGCTGCTCCCTGGTGGTCAGTATACTCCCACAGAGGGGCATCACTCAACCACAAGCTGCACTCACAGCTGGCAAGTGCAGTGCTGGTGGTGGGAGCCTCTCCTGCCTCCATGGCAGTGCTAATGAACAATGAGCCAAGCACTAAGGAACAACAAGCAGGCCGATAATAAGGAGTGAGGGGTCCCAGACTGCAAGAGGGATGCCTGCCAATGGGTCTTGGACTGGAAGAGGGTGCAGGCCAGGCTGAGGGACAAGGTGCCCCCACCCCTACAGTGCATGAATTTCATGCACAGGGCCTCTAATAAATTTTTAATTAACTATTATTACCTAGATTGGTCCATTCAGTTTATTTTAACCTTTCCCTATTATAAATTCAGCTGAGCACAGGCCAGTGTGTCTCAGTCTGCAGAACATCATCTCATGCACCATAAGGTCACTGGTTAGATTCCTGGTTACAGATGCATACACAGAGGCAACCAATCAATGTTTCTCTCTCGCTTCAATGTTTCTTTCTCTTTCTCTCTCTTCCTCTCCCCCCTCACCCTCTTCTCTCTAAAATAACCAATAAAAATGTTTTAAATTGCGCTGAGATTAAAGGATGATTAGCCAGGAAAAAGAGTCTGGGGATGGATTTACTCAAGCAAAGAACAAGAGGCCTGTCCTTCTTTTAAATGTATAAAATAGATTCATTGTAATATTCAGTAACAATGATAATAGTACCTAAGAAATTGCACTTACTATGACCCAGAGGGGCTCTAAATCTTTTATAGATGCAAATGTACTTGATCTTACTAGAATTATCCTGTCACACATAAGGAAACTAAAGCACACAGAGGTAAGTAACCCACAGAACACAAATCTAATACATCATCAACATGGAAATGAGACCAAAGAGGTCTGGCTCCAGGGTGTAAGTAAATCAGAAAAGGAAAATGTGCTTATTTTAAATTGATGTTAAAAGCTTAACAACTTTGGTTGTTTTATAATTATTATGCAAATTTATTTTCAGTTTTACGTTTTGCATGTCTTTGAACATCTGAGTACATGCGTTTCTCTCTCTTCCTTAAAAAAATAGGGGAATGAAATAGGTAGTTGTTTTTCTTATTTGTTCTAAATATTAATCTCTGCAGGAATCATGGAATGTATCTATGCTTATAGTATTTCATTCTGCTCTGTGATTCACAAAAAGGGGAAATTGTGTCTTGCCAAGTTGACACCTCAATCATAAAAAGCAGAAAGAGACCTGTACTTTTAAGGAATTACATTGTTTGAAAGTAGTAAAGGGATGTGGCCAAATGGGGAGGCAGAAGTCAAGTCACAGAGGAGAAACTTCCATCTCATGCTGGAAACAATGATGAGTATTTGAAGGATTTTCAAGAGAAAGAGACAAGAGACTGATTTGCACTTCAGCAAAATCACTTTGGATGCTGTCTGATGATGGAACAGATTTGAGAGAGGCAAACTTGAAGAGAATCCAGTTGATAGGACACTCTTAGAGCTGTCATGGAGAGAAATGATGAAGTTCTGATGTATGACTGGCAGTGGGAATGGTGAGAAGCAGATATACTTAATTTCTAAATGCAACCAAGTCAGTGATTGAATAGAGTAGGCCCCCCCCCCTTATCTGTAAGGGATACATTCCAAGACCCCCAGTGGAATGTATAGTACTGAGCCCTATATATACTATGTTTTTTCCTATACCAGATGCACACCTTTTCACTTAAAGGAAGCATTTGACAGCTTATCTTTGTCATATTCCAATTGCCAATTTCATCACTCTTGCACTTTGGAGCCATCCAAGAAGTAAATTAAGTATTACTTAAATATAAGCTCCGTGATACCAACAGTCAATCTGATAACTGAGATGGCTACTAAGTGACTAACTGGAAGGTTTACATTTTCATGTGATTGGATGCACTGGGCCAAGGCATGATTCAGGACAGCATGCAATTTGAAACTCATGAATTATTGTTGTTGTTTTGTTTTTGATTTGTTTTTAATATATTCTATTGTTGCTTTTTTTACAGAGAAGAAGAGAGAGGGATAATGAGCAAGAAACATCGACCAACTGCCTCCTGCACACACCCTCCTGGGAATGTGCCTGCTACCAACGTACATGCCCTTGACCAGTATTGAACCTGGGACCCTTCAATCCTCAGCCAGATGCTGTATCCACTGAGCCAAACAGGTTTTAGCTGAAACCCATAAATTGTTTACATCTGAATTTTCCATTTAATATTTTGACCACAACTGACCAAGTCTTACTGAAACCAAGGAAAGTGAAACCACAAGTATAAGGGCTAAGATACTGTAGATGAAGGAGGTGAAGTGCTATGATGAGTCAAGGGTGACTCCCACATTACTGTCTTGGAAGCTGGGTAGGAGGGAATGCCTTTTAGTGATTGGAGAATACAGAAGGAGCACAGGAACAATGGGAAGGATCTAATGCAATGCCCACCTGTATGTTTTGATCCACTGTACACATACAGAGGAGCATGACAAGAACTCCGGATAGAAATGCACAGAGAAGGAGCTGCATGAAGGATGCTAAAAAGGGGTCACCAGGACACTACTTCTACCTGCTTGAAAGGTGGAGCCAGGCCTGCTGCAATCTGACTCTGGGCCACACCTGTAAAAAGGAGGATGAGGCTGGACCATACAGGGGAAGTGTAATCCATGAAGCATCCATGGAACTTCTGCTCTTGAAGGGAGAGAGCTGTGATTAACACCTGGGGAAATGAAACTACAGAAACTGAAATGAAACCAACCCAGAAGGGCCAGGGTTTGGGAGCAATGAGGAGGGCACAGAGCAGGACTAGGAAATGATGTTACAGAACATGAATAGTTCAGCCGGAATTCCCTGTGCTCATGGTTGGGGCACTCTGCTGTACTGATGTGGGGCCTCAAAGAGGCTGGAATGAGTCAGAAAGCTAGGGCACAAATCAAAGTCCTGCATGCTAAGGATCCACTGTCTTTCCTGCTGGCTACTTTCTGCCACCACTTCATCCCCAAAGATAAAGACCTTGACTCATGGCCTTCCTGATCTTTTTATTCCTGTTAGTATTTCAACTGCATAGCAGGTCTTGGGCATAACACATACTATTAGTCAAATCAGTGCTTTATTCATTCATTTACCAAATATTTTTAAGTTCCACCATGTCAGTTGTGACTACCGCTGGAGAAACATTGGTAAATAATGCACTCAATGAAATATAAAACCGGCCAAGTCTTTCTATATGATTCTAAGCACATCAATTTCACCTGGGAACATCAATTTACCTCCTGGGAAATGTCTAAGATGCTGTACAAACATTTCAAGTCTCCTAAGGCTCACTCACATTATTCATTCAACAGAATAATCTGAATAAGCACATACTTTGTATATACGTATGTTATTTTCCAATTCAGGTAAAACCACATAGGACAAAGGGTTATTTCCTGGATTTAAGATGGATATGTGACATCTTACATATATAATTACTAATATAGAATTTTATATTCAACAAATCACTTTATTAAAAGAACAAAAGTATAAGAAATAGAGACTATGTCAGAAAATTCATCATGTTATCATCAGCATGTGCTAGGATTTGATTGAAATCCACAAAGACATGTATGAATTAGGTTTAACGTCAACAGGACATGGTGTCAATTTTTAAAAGAGAAAATGGCATAAATAACATATATAACTCAATGTGGTATATACTATAATCAAGGAGATGGGCAATAAGGTCCATTATCAGAAAGTGGTTGATTCTACAGTTTCCATTTTCTTCTTCTTGCCCTGCCCAACTCATAAACCAGCTCTCAGAAATTTCATCTTGAGTATGAAGGGAGTTCCCAGAGGAAGTAAGTGAGGGAATGTAATTAAGGGCATCAACTGAAGAATCTTGGCTTCCTTCATTGCCAGAGAAACTGAAGCCTGCCTCCTGCTCTCTCCATGGCTAGAGCCATCTTGGTTGGTTAATTTCCATACTTGCTCCTGATTGGCTGATGTGTGTGGCTTGTAGGGAAGTGATGGATAACTTGCATATTACTCTATTATTAGCAATTCTGGAGCAGCCACTGCATGGCACACACCCCTGTGGTCCTCATGAACTCGGGGGCTCAGGCTTCATCCCCTGAAGATAACAGGCAAACCATCCTCCTAAACAGCAACTAGAAATGACTTCCTTCTGGGACACCATGTCCCCTTTGTCTGTGATTGAATCTCTCCTGCCTGCTTCCTCCTCAGGTATTTGGGTTTGGCAGGCTATTCATGGGTGGAACCCACAGACATAAGGAAATGATTTTTGTGGGCTTTCTTCTGGGCTCACATACAATTTTTAAAAATCCCTTTTGACCCTCTAAGATCCCGGCAGCCAACTCTGGTTAACATCACCCAGAAGCTAGCTGCACCCTGCGCTGTCCTGGGAGCCTGGCTTCTCAAGTGCCAACCTGCAGGCAATTCTGTCTCTTTCCTGGTACTGGAGGCACCTTGAAAGCGTCCAGCAAACAGAACTGGCAGGTCGGATCACTGACATGTGAATGTGATTAATATTTACATCTGTGAAAAGCATTTTGTACCAAATAAATCCCTTAGAAATTTCATTGCCATCTCCGGGCCCCTTCATTGAATAGCTTAATCCTCAGTTCTCCTACACAAAATTCCTGATTCAGGGCCTAGTCAGATTTAAGATTGATCCTGTTCTGAAACTTTAGCCTATTCCTCTGACATTCATAGAGGTCTTTGGAACAAGCTACTCCTGTGCACATGGATGGATTGTGGAAAATGAGTGGAAAGTAGAAAACTGGGAAGAGACATGTGTTCCAGTTTTCAAAAGGAGCTGCTTCAAACAGTAAACGGTTCCTTGAACCAGTCAGTCATGGTCTAAATGCCCATCAGGCCAGACTGTTAGCCCCACACCTGGTCTGGCTTTTGATAGGGCCTGCCAGTCAAGGCATCTGATGACATTGAGAGCACCTACAGAAACACATGCCATATGTACAGATACAATGTTTAGTGTGACTGTGCTGCCACACATTTCCCATTCTTTTTTCTTTATATGGGATAACTGGACTATAAATGATGTACTGCAATCCTATCATATATTTTCTTTTCTATTTTTACATATACATTTGTAATTTCTATGGCTCCTCCCTCCCCAGCCCAGTTTTATTTAATATAATTGACATATAAAGTATTGAGCTATGTATCAAGTTTCTCTGTGTAGGTAGGTAAGACATTATATGTGGAAGGACAATACAACTGGGAAGCATTATACCTTATTGAGCACTTGGATCCAAAGGTGAGAAAATATTAGCTTCAATCTGGGAGAGTGTTTCTAATGTAAGCTGCAAGGCTCTGCCCTATAAAATATGTATATTTATGCCAAGGTTGAATGCATATTTTAGGCTCATTACATTCGTCCACAACATAGTGGAAACATTAAGTAACAGGCTCACACTATGAGTCAGGTTTTTCTGGCTAGAAAGAGAAGAAGCCGGCCTTCCATTTTTTCTTTCTTCTCTTCCTCCCTTCATCCCCTCTCTTTCATATTATATATGTAATTGATTTCAGAGAGGAAGGGAGAGGGAGAGATAGAAACACAAATGATGAGTAAAAGTCCTTGCTGGGGCTTGATCCTACAACCTAGGCATGTGCCCTGACTGGGAATTGATCTGTGACCTTCTGTTTCATAGGTTAAAGTTCAACCACTTAGCCACACCAGCCAGGCTCCCCTTCATCTTTATGGCATTAAATGTTTATAAATCCCACTCGGGGCTGTGGAGAAATTAAATCAGATCAAGAGATGTGGGTGACATCAAGTTCAGAGATCTCTTAAGTAGTCCTGGTGGGGACAGAGCTCAGATCCCACCTCCCTTCTTTGCATATTATGCTGAAGTTCTCTAGAAATATTCATTGGGAGTGACCATGTTTGCCTTCCTGAAAACAAGCTTTCAGTGCAGTGAAACACTGGTTACTGAGACCTGCACACGTTGGATGAGCTCCTCTAATCCAGTAACCAGGCCTGGGGATAAAGTCACTGCCATGCCATGTGCTTCTGCAGAGGCAGACACATCAAAACAACCACCAGAGCTAAAAATAAGTGGGACACGAAATGCATTCAAGCCACAAGACTGAAAACCAGCCCTTTAGAGAGTTAGCGCATCTGCTGAAATTACTCAATGCTAAAGACTAAAATTTAGAGCCAAAAGAGACTATCAGAAAGCATGTGGTCTAAATTCTCACTTGGATATAGAAGACAAGGTACAGAGAGAGGTTTATTGATTTGCTCAAGGTCATCCAGTTAATTATTGGCAGGGTTGGTTTCTTGATGTTTGGTCCAGAGTTCCTTCTACACCATCACATTGTTCTGATTCTAATAATAATAATAATAATAATAATAATAATAATAGCAGCAATCGGTTACATCAGTGTAGTTCTTTACAGTTGAAAGACCTTGGATGGTTTAATGATGCCAACAGAGTAAAGAAGGGAAACATCTGTGCCTTGCTAATTCATAGTCATGATATTTATTAGGGAAAACAAAAAGTAAACTAAGCACAATTTTCACTGGGAAAATATTGGGAACTAAATGAGGAACTGAAAGATTCTACTACCTGTAGGTAAGAGTAAAGGAATACTAACTTTCCTCAAATCCAGTCTGTCTCTTCATTTCTCTTCTCCTTGTCCTTCTTTCCTTCTGGACCCCAGTCAGCAGCAGGTTTTGTGGATGGATGGATTTCTTACAACACTAATGAGGATGTTATATTTTACCTTAAAAAGAGATAAGGCAAATATTTATCCCACATTATAGATGAGGCAATGGAGGCACATGGTCTAGGACAGTGGTTGACAAACTAATTAGTCAACAGAGCCAAATATTAACAGTATAACGATTGAAGTTTCTTTTGAGAGCCCACTTTTTTTAAACTTAAACTTCTTCTAATATCACTTGTTCAAAATAGACTATCCCAGGCCATTGTATTTTGTGGAAGAGCTACACTCAAGGGGCTAAAGAGCTGCATGTGGCTCGCAAGCTACAGTTTACTACTTCAGGTCTAGGATGTTTGCCAGAGGTCACATAGCTAATAAACGATGGGGATAGACTCAAACAAAAATTTTTTACTTACAGGCTAGTGCTATTTCTTATTCAGCACATTGACCTCCTTACTGTTACTGAAATAGACAGTGTGAGTACCTCTGAAGGTTTGTTCTAAAAATTTTTTTGAATTGTTATGGCTAGAGACTGCACTATTAAAAAGGACACATTTTAGGGCTTTCAAAACACAACAAATGTCTTATTCTGGAAAGTGAAGGCTAGAGCTGCAAGAAACTAAAACATTCTATCCAGCATGGCCTTCTGATTTGATGTAAGTACTGTGCCCGTGGGTTAGGGCTTCATCTCCAGAAAAAAAAAAAAAATGCAACCCAAGATCTTACAAATAAAAGTGACAGGGCAGGAAGGAGAACCTTGATTTCCTATTTTATGTGAAGTCAACTTTGTAGCACACCCTATCTAGTCTCAGAGCTCCTGGCATAAGGAAAACCATTGCCATTCTCCATCACTGTGCAGTGCTAAGGATAACTTCTAACAACATGGGGGTAGGGATACCATCGCCACTATCCAGCACTGTGCAGTGCCCACTCACAGTGGCTTCTAACATCATGGCATGTAGGGAAAAGCCTTCATCTTGGGACTCAGAGGCTTAGTTGAAATCCCACTTAATAACTGAGTAAGCTTGGGCAGCTTACTTAACCTCTGCAATCTGTGCCTTCCTGATTAAAATGGGCATGTTAAAAGACCAACTCACAGAGCTGCCAAGAGAAAGAGAGGCCACACATGTTGACCTGGTAACAGTGTGTTCTGATCAGGTAGGCACTCTGGTAAACCAGATGTGCAGGTCCTTTGGCTCTGCTAACCAGGATGCTCCTGAAGCTAGAGCACTGGGTTGAAGCTAGCACTACTCAGTGGCTTTCCAAGTAAGACTGTGCCCTAACCCCTTCTTCTTTCTCATGCTGGTCACAGGGAGTAGAGTCTGAGAAGTAACCTGTTATCCTTAGTGGAAAGTAACAGCACCACAAAAACCCACCTCCATCATGCTGCCTGTGATGTGAGCTTCAGCATCAACTTGAATTGATCACAAACATCAGGGTCCCCTGATGTTTGGCTGAATATTATTTCTGGGTCTGTCTGTGTGAGTGTTTCAAGAAGAGATTAGCATTTGAGTTGGTAGAAGTCCACCCTCTCCAGCGTGGAGGGGCATCATCCAATCCATTGAGCCCCTGAATACCACAAAAATTTGGAGGAAAGGTGAATTCTCTCTCTCTCTCTGCCTGATTGTATCAGCTGGGACATTGGAATTTAGACTGGATTTACACAATCAATTTCCCTGGTTCTTAGAGCTTTAGACTGACTGAATTATACCACCAACTTTCCTGGATCTCTAGCTTGCTGATGGCAGGCCCTAGACTTCTCAACCTTCATAAAACATGAGCCAATTTCTTGTAATAAATCTCTATGCATCTCTAAGTTTTTGTTATTGTTGACCTGGATTCTTCTAATCAAAACTTTGCTTCATTTTGTAAAGGTTAACCTAATAGCTAGAGCAAATATTATATGTATATATATCTTAATTTGGTAGGCAGAATATAGTGCCTTCCCTCAAAAGAATCCCATATATTAATCTCTAGAATCTGTGAATATATTGATAGATGGAAAAATATTTTGCATATGTGATTAAGAGTACAGACGATGAGCCGGGACCGGTTTGGCTCAGTGGATAGAGCATTGGCCTGCGTACTGAGGGGTCCTGGGTTGTATTCCGGTCAAGGGCATGTACCTTGGTTGCGGGCACATCCCCAGTTGGGGGTGTGCAGGAGGAGCTGTTCAATGTTTCTCTCTCATCGACGTTTCTAACTCTCTGTCCCTCTCAATTCCTCTCTGTGTAAAATCAATAAAATGTATTTTTTTAAAAAAGAGTATAGACATTGAGATTGTAATACTATTAATGACATGAAAGTGGAAGACCTCCCCAGCAGTGATTAGAGATAGACCAAGAGATCTGATGACAGGTGTTGCTAGAGAAATGCTACACTGGTGACTTTGAAGATGGGAGAGGAAGCTGAGAGCCCAGAATCCAGGCAGCCTCCAGAATCTTGGAAAGGCAAGGAAACAGATTCTCTTCTAGAGTCTCCAGAAAGGGATGCAGACCAGTTGATGCCTTGACGTTAGCCCAGTGATGTCCCTGGTGACCTACAGAACTATATGATAATGAATTTGTGTTTTAAGTCACTAAGTACCCCTCATCCGTGTGCATCTAGAATATCCAAGGTCATTGGGGGCATTTCCCGGACCCCAGAGGTCCAGCGGCCTTGGCAGCAACTCCCACAGCAGCGTTGGCCTCATGTAGGCAGCAGTTGGAGGAGCCTCCAACATGGATGACTCGGTTCGGTTGGAAAGAGACCCACATCTTCCCTCCAACTCCCCCGCTGCCTCTTGCTGCATCTCCAATCTCTCTCCCTCTGTTTTGTATTTTAAACCCAAGAGGATCCTTCACATGTAGAACATGTTCTTGCTTTGAACTTCAACAAACATTATGAAAAAAGTGTGGTCCATCTTACTTGAAATTCTGAAACAGGATTAGTTTTAGCTTGTGAAATGCCTCTGCCTTATCGCTGGGAGCCAGCTCCTGGGAGCACTTTTGAGGGATCAGGCTAGTTGTTGGGGTGAGATTAAAAAAGCACACACAACACAAACCCCAAATCATCTGTGCATAGGCTTTCCACACAATCCCCTTGGTCAGAAGCTCAATATTTCTCATTTCCATCCCCTCGTTATTTGGAGTAAAATGTGTCCAGCCTGGCCACCTTCCTCTCCTTCTCTCTGTATTCCCGCTTTTCTCTTATCTAAACTGGCCCGGCTACTTGTAAGGGTTTCCCAGGGGAGGAAACATGTTATTTGGGTCAGACAGGCCACCATCACTACTTATGAGCCAAAAATGCTGCCTGTCATTTTAAAAACTGATTTATTAATGCACACAGGGAGGTCTTACATGTCATCAACTGCAAATTATGGATAACAGATCTCCATTTTCTATAATTTCATGGCCTCATTCCGTGGGACTTTGGAAGCTAAAAGAAAAAAAAAAAAACACACCACACATGCCTGATGACAAAGTGACCTTTAAAACATCTTTTTGAATTAGTTGTGTACCTCTTTCACCAAAAAGAGAGGAGGAGGGGGGAGAGAAAAACAAAAACAAAAATATGTTTCTCTTAATTCTCTGTAGAGGTTAGCATTAGAAGTTTTAAAATCCATGAATTACTATGTGTATGATGTATGAGTCAATTACAGAAATAATAGGAAATGGCTAACCAATTCACATCCATCTCTAGCTAAAATATGCTCAGGAAAATGAGTTTAGGATTGAATCAAATGGACTATAAATTCCTTCTGAACACAGTACTCTGAAAAAGTGTTTGAGGGAAATTACACTTAAAGATAATGTATATTTATCTTCAATGAATGCACACTTTGGGGGAGATAAGACATCAAAAGTTGTGTTGATTTATTCCCAAGGAAGGCAAGGAGCATTCATTAGTAAGTAGGCAATACAGGTAATAGCTGGCACTGATGGAGGGCCCTGCACATTACTTCCGGATTGTAGAGGTCTGGGGGAATTCAAGTAAAAGATAGATTGTTTTTCCCTGAATTTCAAATACAATTTAAATCCTGGTGGTGGGAAAAGCCAGGAGGGCATCTCAGAAGAGAAGGGCTGAGAAAACTTGGAGAAGGAGGTCCTAGAGTCTCAGGGGCCAGTGAGGAGAGCTGCTTTGAACTTCATAAAAATGAACTCATAAAGTATATGCTCTTTCTGGCCTGGCGTTTCCCCCACTCACAGCTATATCTGTGCATTTCACCCATGTTGTTGCTTACCTAAACTTCTAAATTAGACAAAACTAATTTATGATTAAGGTCAAAATAGTGAATACCAGAGAGGTTTGGAATTGGATGATTCAAATTTTGTTCCAAAGAGTATAAAAATCATCAAGTGCCTACAGAATGCCCAAAGAAAATATTCAAGATTTCTACACACACACATACACACACACCCAAGCACACACACTACAAAAATTACTGACAATGAATAGGCAGAAATATCATGCTCATGGATTGAAACATTCAAAATTGTTACAATATTTTATCAATATATATGCTTAAATCATTCCTAATCAAAATCCCAGCAGATACTTTTGGTAGCAATTTATAAACTGATTATAAAATTTAGATGAAAATGAATAGAGCAATTCTTAGGTAGTCAAGGTAGAAGAATAATCATGATGATTAAAGCTACAGTAATGAATGTCTGCTACTGTAAGGATAGCACACTGATCAATGCAATGGAATGGAGTCCAGAAACAGCTCTATATGTGTTCAATCACCTGATTTATAACAAAGTTGCCTACGGGCTACAGTGTAATCTGGCGTTCCCACTTTGGGAAACTGATAGTATCTAATAAAATCTGACTACTCAAGGACCCAGTGGTTCCATAGTTAGGTATACCAACAAAAATGTGCACATAGGCACACCAAAAGATGTGTACAAGGATGCACATACTATTACTGTTAATAGCACCCCAGCTGTAAACAACCCAAATACCTATGAATAATTGAGTGGGTAATAAATTTGTGTAATTTAAATCCATACTGTATAATACTCTACAGTAGTTGCCTTAGTGCATTTGGGCTGTTATACCAAAATACCACAGACAAGTAGCTTCTAACAACAGACATTTATTTGTCCCACTCCGGAGGCTGGGAGTCCAGAATCACAGCCCTGGAAGAGTTCGTCTCTGCTGAGGGCTCTCTTCCCAGGTGGCCATGTTTCATCTGTAACCTTTCATGGCAAGAGGGGCTGGGGAGCTCTGTGGGGTATCTTATAAAAACACTAATCCAATTTATGAGGCCTCCACCCTCAGGACCTAATCACATCCCAAAGGCTCCATCTCCTAATACCATCCCACTGAGCGTGAAAGCTTCAACACATGATGTTGGGGTGACACAAGCCTTCTGTCCAGAGCAGGAAGGCTCAGAGAAATAGTCAGATTGTGAACACGGGAGCCTTTGCTGCTGTGCTGCCCCTATGGGCACAGCTTCTGCCTGAGGCTGTGCTGTGAGACAGTCACACACCACCCACCCACGGCCATGGCTGTGCCTCTGGAGCTTTATTGATGGATGCTGAGATATGAATATTATACTTTTCACATCACAAAATATTAACATTTTTTTCAACCGTTAAAAAACTCTAAAAGCTATTCTTAGCTTCTGGGCTATACAAAAACAGGAGAAAAATTAACAAGTGCTACACACTCAGCCATATGCATTAACCTCTCAGATATATTGGCAAGTGGAAGAAAAGCCAGACCAGAGAGAGTATATACTTAATTATTTGACATATTTCAAAAGCAGGCAAAACTAACTTATGATGATAAATGTCAATGTAATGATTATCAGAGAGGTCAGAATCAGGCAGGCTCTGGGCTGTGGTTTGCGTTCCATTTTGTCATCTGAGTGGTACCTAAACAAGATATGTTCATTTTATAAAAGACATCATGTTGTAATCTGAATCTACTATATTTCTATAGGACAATTACACAATTTAATGATGGGGAAAAGGAAGACCTACGTAAAATTTCAACAACAAGAAAACAAGTACTGCTTTTTAAAACACAGAATCTAATGGCAACTAAGGGCATGGATCCTGCAGACTGACTGCTGTGTCCAAACCTTAGTCCTATCATTAGCTGTGTGACCTTGCGTAAGTTGCTTCACCTCTCTGTTCCTTAGCTTTCCTCAAGTGCAAAATAGGGAATAACTATGGTACTCACCTTGCAGTATTACTGTAAGAATTATGAATTACTCCATATAAAACTATGAAGAATAACACTAACAAACCCAAACAATCAATGAATGTTAGCTATTATCATTGTGGCCAATAACATTTTATTTATTTTAATTTTTTAAAATGTATTTTATTTTATTAATTTAATTCTTTATTGTTGAACGTATTACATATGTCTCCTTTTTCTCCACTATTGGAAATTCTCTTTTATTTATTTATTTTTTGTTAATCTTCATCCCAGGATATTTTTCCATTGATTTTTAGAAAGACTGGAGAGGGAGAGACAAAGAGAAACATTGATGTGAGCAAGACACATCAATTGGTTGCCTCCCACACAGGGATTGAGCCTGAAACTAAACTATGTGTTCTTTTTTTTTTTTTTTTTTTTTTCCTGCACGTGGATTTGTTTTTTGTTTTTTGTTTTTTTTTTTATAAATCTTTATTGTTCATAATATTACAAAGGTTCCTCATTCCTTCCCCCCTCCACCAGGTTCCCACCCCACCCACACCCCCTCCCCATCCCCCATTGTCCTCATCCATAGGTGCACAGTTTACGTTCAGTCTCTTCCTCCCTCCCTTTCCTCGATAGTAAATCCCTTTTCAGATAGTAAATCAGTTACTTAGCATTTTCTCATATCAATAATATCTCCACATGCGCAATGATACACTTCAGACAAAAGACATTTCCAAATAGGTCAACCAACCTCATCCAGGCCCCACCCAAGGCACTTACAGATCAACACCCCAGCGCTATACTAACTCAACACATCCAGATCTAAGCCTTCATCACTTGATTCAACAGACCCTCAAGTTCCCGCAAAAGTTTCCAGCCATGTCTGAGAGGCAGCCTTGGGGCGGGGGCAGGCGAGGAGCGAGCTGTTTCGGGCCTGGCTGCACCGGGCCTGGCCTCTGTTGCTCTCCTTCGTACCACAACCAGCTGTCATGGTCTGGCCACTGCTGCTCCCGACCTAGTTGCTCTGGACTTGGCTGCTGCTGCTCTGGGCCTGGCCGCACCCGACCTGGCTGCTCTGGGCCCGGCTGTTCCAGGCCGGGCCACTCCGGGCCTGGCCGCTCCCAGCCTGGTAGCTGCTGCTACGAGCCTGGCCGCACCCGGCCTGGCTGCTCCGCGCCTGGCCGCTCCCAGCCTGGCAGCCGCTGCTCTGGACCTGGCCGCACCCGACCCGTCTGCTCTGGGCCCGGTTGCTCCGGGCCAGGCCGCTCTGAGCCTGGCTGCTCCCGACCCGGCTGCTCTGGGCCCAGCTTCTCCGGGCCCGGCCACTCCGGGTCTTGGTGTTCCTGGACTGGCCACCCTGGGCTTGGCCGCCTCCACCTCAGGCCTGGCTGCCACTGCCCCAGGTCTGGCTGCTCCAGTGCTGGCTGTTGCTGCTCTGGTTCTGGCTGCTGCTATTCTCGGTCCTGGCTGTTGCTGCTCCAGGCCCAGCTGCCACCGCCTTGTGCCTGGCCACTCTTGGCCTGGCTGCCGCTGTTCCAACATTCTGTACTTTAAAAAAACAAACAAACAAAAAAAAAACAAAAACGCATTTATGTTGCAATGTTGGCTGGTGAGTTGAGTTCTGACTTAGTCTTTGATTTTTCAAGATCTTCTTTGTATTCTTTCTTAAGTAATTTTACTGTCTTTTGCTCTCACTTGATTTCTTCACATTGAGAACTTCTTTGGTTTCTTCCTCCTTGTCCTGGAAGCTCAGCAGGTTGACCTGTGGCACCCCTTTGTTCTCTGCGGGCTCCTACGCTTCTTCAGCCTGTTGCCAGGGTTGGCGCCACCCAGGAAGCAGCCCCCAGCTTCGGCTCCATTGCCTGTGCTCAGTGGTCAAAGGCTCAGGGGCACCCCCCCCCAGGGGGGCCCTGTTGCCTAGCTCCTTGCTGGTGCCTGGCTGGCTGGTGCCTGGCTGGCCGGTGTCTGGCAGGGGCTCCTGCTCCTAGTCCTATTCCTCCAGTCTGGAGCTTTTTTTCTCCTTCCCGCTAGGGGAGTCTAGCATCAGAGTCAACAGACTGTCTTCTGCGCGCAATGTGTATGACTCTGGGGGCTCTGATTTTCGCTGCTCCCCTAGGACTCCATCTCACAGCCCCATCTCCATTTGCTTAAGCCTGAGTCCCCAGGGATTGGCCTAGAATGGTGAAAGTCCAGACTGGGGCTCAGCGCCGCCAGAGGCTTTGTTTCTTCCCGCTAGGGCAATCCAGCATCAGAGTCAACATTCAGTCCTCTGCGCGCAGTGTGCGCGCGACTCCGGGGGGCCTTGCTTTTCGCTGCTCCCCTGGGAATCCGCCTCACAGCCCCGTTTCCCCCTGCCCGAGCCTGGGACCCCAGGGTCTGGCCCATAACTGGGGCTCAGCGTTGCTGGTTTGGGGGTTCATCCCAGGCTGGGGGTTTTATTTCCTTTCTGCTAGGGAATGCCAGGCAGGCCCCCAGCCTTCTACTCCTCTCTGGCTGCGACCTCTCCGCGCGCGCATGTCTCCGTACCTTAGGCTTTTTTTCAGCTCCTCTGATTTTCCTTCTGGTTTTCTCTTTCCTTCTTGTTGTAGCATTTTCAGTCGACTACCTGTAGCTCTGGGCAATGTCCATTCTACATTTTAGTTGTATTCCATTGAAATTGTTGTGTGCTGCTGCAGTTAGGTGTCTACCCGAGCAGCCATCTTGGGTCTCCTCTCTGAACTACGTGTTCTTGACTAGAATAAAACCCAGGACCCTTCAGTCTGCTGGCCAATGCTCTATCCACTAAGCAAAACTGGCTAGGTCAGTGGTTGGCAAACTTTGGCTCTCAAGCCACATGCGGCTCTGGAACCAGGGTTTGCAGCTTTGTTGATTAATGAGTTTGCCGACCATTGGGATAGGGGCATAAGCACAAGGAACAACTATAACCTGTAATTATTGGAATTGAGAGTCTGTCAGTGGTTGGCAAATTCATTAGTTAACAATGGCAAATTGCTGCGGCTTGAGAGCCAAATAACTTAAATAATAACTTAAATATCCTATCTAATAAAGAGGGAATGCACAAATTGGCCATTACACCATAACGATATGGCTGTGCCCACAGAAGAGGCCAAGTTGCTATACTGAGTCTTAATGAGCAATCAGCAGGGACCTGAAGCTGCATGGTGCTGGGCCAGGGCAGGGGACCTGAGGCTGCGTCCCTCACCAGATGGGGCTTGAGGGGGACCTCAGGCCATACCCCTGCACCAGCACTGGGCTGGGGACCTCAGGCTGCTCCCCCTGTCCCTCCTCTGGGCCAGGGGACCTAAGGTCATGCCCCAACCCCTGGCAAGGTGACCTGAGGCCATGATCCCCCACCCAGGTGGGGCTTGTCAGGAGTGGGGCCAGATGGGTCTGGGCATAGCATGATTTTGATTCACATGTGGGTGGGTGGGGACTTCACTCTGTTTCATGTGGTATGCCCCAGACTCTGACAGGAGGAAGATTTTCATATACATTTTACAAATTTTCTTTCATCTCTGACACTTCTTTTTAGAGAAAGGGAAAATAGCAATATTAAAATATTTCCTCTAATTCCCTTTTAATGTGCATGAATTTTGTGCACTGGATCACTAGTGTGTGTGTGTGTGTGTGTGTGTGTTGGTTTCAGAAAGGAAGGGAAAGGGAGAGAGAGATAGAAACATCAATGATGAGAGAGAACCATTGATTGGCTGCCTCCTGCACACCTCACACTGGGAATCAAGCCCACAACCCAGGAATGTGCCCTGACCTGGAATTGAACTGTGACCTCCTGGTTCATAGGTCAATACTCAACCAGTGCACCACACTGGCCAGGTAACCAATAACTTTTTTGCTTTGGGTGTTTATAAGGTGTTTATAAACTCTTGATTCTGCCATGTATTATGTTTACTTTTAGACTCAGTCTTGGGCTAGGAGCACAATGAAGTTATTCTAACCCACAGGTGGTCCCGCCTGGCTCACCGGAAATCCGATTCTGGAGAAGAGCCTGGGAGCTCGGGCCTGGAGTCATAAATAACAAAAATGCCCTTCCAATGCAGAGTGCACATACTGCCTGTGAGAAGTCGTGGTGTCAGTAGGTGCGAGTTGAAGGCTCTGAGATCCGGGATTCCAAATAAATATATATTTTCATTCTAAATTAATCTTTTTTTATAGAAAACAGAAGAGGCTTGGGGGAGAGGCCCATGAACAATAGTCTGCTGTGCATCTATGGTTTAGGCCTGGGTCCTGCAGCTAGAGAGGGACCAAGTCGGGGCCTGGACTCCTGGAACATTATAGGGGGAACCCTGCTCACCTACTTTGTTTTCCCAGGGGAAAGGCTGAGAATAAATGAAGTCAGAAATAAACATGCGCCTCTATTCCTTATGCTGTATAAATGCCCATACTGGGAGGCTTGTGCTCTTTAACTTAAAAAAAAAATGAAGCACAAAGCTTTTTATTCTCACTATAAACATTTATTTTCTGTTCAATCATTCAACAGGTTTTATTGAGTGCTGCATAACAAGCCAATGAAATTCTATATCAAACGAATAGTTTTTAACTTTGTTCTCAGAGTTACACATTCACTCTCACTCTCTCTCACACACACACACACACACACACACACACACACACACATTTTGGACCATGGAATGTCACAGCCCCCTTCTTTCCCCCCGCACCCTCCAGTCATACCTATTTATATCCCAGGACCCACTCTGGGAAATGCTGAGTTAACCTGTCCTTTATTGCTGAACACGGAGGTTTTCCAATTCTTTGCTGCCATAAATAACGCTGTGGGGAACATTCTTGTACTTACAGCTTTGCACACATGTTGGCTCATCTCCTTAGGATAGATTCCTTGGAGGGGAATGGCTGAAATAGAGGCTCTACTTCTTTTTATGCACATGAAAGACCCTGTGTCAGTTTTACAAAATGTGGGTGATCATGGGATCGTAAAACTTCGGTGTCGGCAGGGATGTCAGACCTTCCTTTCAGGCCTCCTGTCCACGGGTGGCCGGGGGCTGGGAGCCAGATCGGTCTTAACATGACCTCACACTCACACGGGCTCCGCGGACGGTTTCTGAGGGAGAAAGGACCTGCTGGGGAGGTCAGGAGGCAGTTTCCAGCAGCATGTGCCCCTGGCTTTGGTGCCTCCCTGTCTTCTCCTGTGTGGACTCTCCTTTTCAAGCCAACAGTCATGTTTAGTACCAGCCCCGGTGCTTATTAAGATAATGAACAACATAAACAGACCAAGAGAAAGAGAACCAGCGATCAGACTCTCAAACCTCAGAGGGAAAGTAAGCGGGGATGGGGGTAAGGGGAAGAGAGCAACCAAAGGATTTGTGTGCATACATATGGGCCTAGCCAGTGGCTATGCACAACGGGGGTGTGGGGGGAGCATATGTAGGAAGGGGTTTGGGATGGGAATGGGGGAATAAGGACAATTATGTGAGACCATAATCAATAAAACTAAAAAATTTAAAAAAATAATTAATTAATTTATTAATTAATTTAAAAAAGAATACCATGAAAAGGCTAAAAAAGAAGCACTAAGAGTAAAATCCTTTGGCAAAAATATATCAAGAAATAAAAGTGAGCAAACAAACAAACAAAAAAAAGATAGCACGTCAGGGAAACTGGGGTCCAATGGAGCACCCATTCTTCCCATTAAAGGATAGCAGGGCCCAGAGTGCACAAAGGGCACATTGTATGTGTTTGTGTGTGTGTGTGTGAGTCTGTGTGTGTATGTGTATGAGAATGTGTGGGTGACTGTGTGTGACTGTGTGAGTATGTGTGAGTGTGTGTGTGTGAGAGAGAGAGAGAGGGAGAGAGAGAGAGAGAGTGAGGAGTTTGAGTGTGTGTGTGAGTGTGAGAGTGTATGTGTGTGTTACGCTGTGTGTGTGTGTGTGTGTATGTTGCGTGAATGAATGTGTGTATATGTGTGAGTGTGTGTGTGTGTGGGTGAATGTATATGTGAGAATGAGTGTGAGAGTGTGATTGTGTGATTGTGTGTAAGAGTGTTTGTGACTGTGTGTGTATGAATGTGTGTGACTGTGTGTGTGTGAATGTGTGTGTATGTGTGTAAGAGTTTGTGTGAGAGACTGTGTGAGAGAGTGAGTGTGTGTGTGACTATGAGTGTGTGTGAATGTGTGTGAGAGTGAGAATGTGTGTGAGAATGTGTGTGAGAGTGATTGTGTAAGTGTGTGAGTGGCAGTGTGTGTGTGTGTGTGTGTGAGTGTGTGAGAGAGTGAGAGTGAATGTGTATGTGACTGTGTGTATGAATGTGTGAGAGTGAGTGTGAGAGTGTGTGTGAGAGTGACTGTGTGTTTAAGTATGTGTGTGTGTGACAGTGAGTGTATGTGTGTGTGAGTGTGTGTGAGAGGAAGTATGAGTGTGTGCGTGTATGTGTGTGAGTGACTGTGTATATAAGTGTGTGTGTGTGAGTGTGTGTGAATGTGTGTGACTGTGTGTGAGTTTCTGTGTTTGAGTGAGTGTGTGTGTGAGTGTATGAGCCCAGGCAGTAATTGCTTGGGGAGCTGGGGAGAGGCTATGGCCAGGCAATGTAACTTCCCTGAGCCCATGTGGCCTGAGCTTAGTCACCTGGAGGAGAGACTGGCTGGCAGTCTGTGGACATTTCTCAGACATGCCTATGTCTCTGGGAGAGGTGGCTGCTGGGTAAGTGCATGTGTGGAGAACCTGTTGGCGAGCAGTGGGCACCCCCGGCCACAGGTCGGAGCAGTCCGGAGCTTGGATGCAAACACGAGCCCAGGGAGGCCGGGCCAGGCTCAGCAGCTGGGCCCACCCCGGCCATTGGACAGGGACCCAGCCTTTCCCTCATCTCTGGAAGCTCTCCTCCGGCTGTGTGTACCTTGGACAGTATCCAGCTTTCCTGTGAATAGAAAAGGGGTGGCACCCCAAAAAAGTTACTTTTGGGGGAACTCAGGACCTCTAACTCCCATTTGGAGAAATAAGCCCTCTCCCTGCTGTGGAGGACACTTCAGCACCTAGAGGGCAGCCCCAGCACTCTCTGACTTACAGAACTGTCCCCACATCCTCCCACACCCTCTGCCTCCTTAATGGCTTGGGAAATGGGCTGGCAAAGCAGTCCTGGCAGCGGCCCTCAGGCCTCCAGCTGTCCTGGATCCCCTGGCCCCAGGTCCAGTTGACTGAGGTTGGACTCACACAGGAAAGGGTGCACAGTGGTCCAGGATATAAAAGCTTTCTATGGTCCTCCCTGGGCCACACAGAACCTGAGGGCATTCCAGGGGCACAGAGGGCAGCAGCATCTCCCCCCTCCGTGGTGCCTGTCACAGTGCTTGCTCCAGGGCCTCACTGTGAATGGGCAGGGTTTGCTTCAAGTTCAGGCTTTCTCAGCCCACGGGGGTGGACATACATACTGTGTGGACCTTGATGTAATCGACCCAGAAGGACTTCACGGAGAAGTACTAGGATGACCCCTCCCCTTTCTTTGGTCCCTGCTTGTCTGCCTACTGTGTGCAGCCAGGCCTCAGGGAACAAGGACCCATGTACCACGTGACTTCAGACAAAGCTATATAGTACGGGCTGAGCCCTTTGGGAAGTAGAAAAAGACAGATCAAAGTTGAAAAGAGCAAGGCCGGAAACCTGGGGAAAGTTTGGGTTTGACCCCAGACTCTCAGACTGCAGGCACAGTTGTGCAAAAGGTGACCCCAGACTCTCAGGCTGCAGGCAGACTCTCAGGCTGCAGGCACAGGTGTGCAAAAGGTGCCCCCAGACACTCTTAGGCTGCTGGCACAGATGTGCAAAAGGTGCTCCAGACTCTCAGGCTGCAGGCACAGATGTGCAAAAATTGCCCCCAGATTCTCAGGCTGCAAGCGCAGGTGTGCAAAAGATACTCCCAAACTCTCAGGCTCTAATAATTTGGATCTCTCATTGTGCAACAATATCTTGGGTCACTCTCTTTGCCCCAATCTTTTTGGTGGCTCACTGAGCCTCGAAACTCTGCTTGTCATGACCGGGCTGCACATGGGGGTGCCACGGTTTCTCTTCCTTTGGCAGCTGTTGTGGCTGCAGGTCCAGGCAGCTCTGATTCCCCAGTTGGTGATGGACTCTATCCTATAGACCTCCATCCCCATGGGGCCCTCCAAGCCCTGGTCTTGCAATCAGCAAAATCCCACACTTTCTTAGCTCAATCATTATGACTCAGCTGTACTTGTAGAGGACCCACCTCTGAAACCTCAGAATACTTTAGCTCAGCTTCCACCCCTACAATAAGCCTCAATTGAGTTTACAGTGTCCTGTGAACCACTGAAATTTTTGTTTGATCATCATCAAGAAATTTAAGATAAGCATCATCTCTTTAAAGATAAATATCAATCTCCAAAGAGCTCAGCTCTACCTCCCTGGCTTGTTGCCAATATACAAACTTCGGGAATCTACGGGAAGGGTTGAAGTCAATCTCCAAAGTCATCTATGAATGCTGAAGTTCATCCTTCACATCAGAAGGCAACAGACTCACTTCCAGATCAGGGAAGTGAGTTCTACATGGACACTTCCCTATTGGGATTAAAGATGTGGACCTGGGGGTTTTGATAACTTCTGAGCCCCCTAAGAATATTGCACCATCTACTACTAGGAAAGTTTCAGCTCATCATGCTACATCCCCCCAGGAGTCCCAGCTATATCTACTTCAGAGCTGTGCTATGGCCCTGAAGCAAACTGCAGCTCCTCAAAGCAACCTGAAGTGGCATTTCCACCTCAAGAGCCTGTTCAGGCTCAGTGGCCCACCATTCCACCTGTGGACCTTGGACTCACCATCACTCCTGAACATATTTTGGGGACTGCTGCTACATCCCTGAAGCAGCCTGCAGCTCCTCCACTAAACCCTGCAATGACATTTCCCCTTTCAGAGCCTGTTCAGGCTCAGCAGCCAACCTCTCCACCATTGGAACTTGAAGTCCCCATCATCCCAGTACCTACTCTGGAAGCTGATGTTACAGCCCTGCAGCCTACTGCAGCTCCTCCAAAGCACCCTGAGGTGCCACGTCCACCACCAGAGACTATGCAGGCTCAACAACCAACATTTCCACCTTTGGATCTAAAGCTCACCATCACTCCAGAACCAACTTTGGAGGCTGATGCTACAGCCCTGCAGCAGAATGCAGCTCCTCCACTGCACCCAGAAGTGACACTTCAACATCCACAACTTGTTCAGGTTCAGCAGGCAACATTTTCTGAAGTCACAGCCACAGTTGTATCATTTGACATGGAAGCTACAATAACTCTGCAACCAGAGTCATCAGAGTCAGTTCCTCCAATGACTGAAGAGATTGCCACCATGAACATATGTGAGCTCTGTTCCTGCAATAATGGGACACTGTCTTGTATTGGTTTTGGCTCAAACAAGAGGCTCCAAAGAGTGCCAGAGCCCAGCACCTACAATGGCACCTTCACAGTCTTGTAAGCATTGCCTTTCCTCTTTTGTTCTCTGCATCTTGGTTGACATGGCAGCCTTTTCCTTGAGGTCTTCCTGGGCCTTCCTCATGTCCCCCTAACCATGTTGAATGACCTAGTTTTTATCTTTGTACTAACAAACAACCATTTGTTAGTGTTGAGATTCAATTTCCTCATGTGTAAAATGAACATTTTATAGTTACCATTACATAGGATTGTAGTGAGTTTTAGAAGTACTATATTCTGTATATATTAGAGGCCAGATGCACAAGATTCGTGCCTGAGGGTATGATGGTCCCCTCAGCCCAACCTGCACCCTCTCACAGTCAAGCTCCTTCAGGGGACATCCCTCTTGCAGTCTGGAGCTCTTGCAGTCTGGTATCCTTTGCTCCTTACCACCTGCCTGAAACACAGATTGGAGAGGCTCCAGCCACTGCTGCTGCAGTGAGCTCACAGCTGTGAGCCTGGTTTCTGGCTGAGCAGTGCTCAACCTGTGGGAGCACATTGATCACCAGGGGCAGCTTCTGCATTGAGCTTCTGCCTCTGGTGGTCAGTGAGTGTCATGGCAACCTGTTGTTGCACTGTTCAGTCAATTTGCTTGTTATGCTTTTATTATATAGGATAGTACTTATACAAGTTCTTAACATATGTTTGTGGTGGCTTTTACTATTTGATCCCTAATTCATATCTAGAACTTATCTTTGCCCTCTGACTTTCTAAATAAATCATCCATTATGTGCCCAACACAGGTGTAACTACTATGGGAGGCACAGAAGTATGACATTGTCTATGAAACATGAAAATGGAGGTGAGAAGAAAAGGAATATGCATTTCAAAAAGGAGGTGATATATAATTAAGCACTAAAAGAAATACAGGCCAGAGGTGCTGTAATTCAGCAGAATCTGTAGTTATTGAGGTGTGGAAGTCAGGGAAAGCTCCATGGATAAACCAGAACTTTATCTGGGACATAAAGAGTGACTGTGGTTTGGTAAAAAAGTGAGGACAAAGGCATGGCTACAGGAATGATTAGTAATTAATAGACTAGTCTGGTTATAAAGAATTGGATTAGGAATCAGTTAAAATATGATTATGAAAAACCTTGACTATCTGATCTAGGGGTTTGGAAGTTAAACTGAGATAAGGAGACCCACTGAAATTTTCAGGTGAGAGAGACAATGAGTAAAATAAGAATCATTTAGGTTCCATAGTTAGAGCGATCTAAAGAGGAAGTCTTGACTCAGGGAGACCAAATAGAATACTCTAGGAGTCAAGTGAGAAGGTCCTGAATCTGAGTGGTTGTGACAGGAGTAGGAAGAATATCCAGGCAACACTATATAGAAAGAACTGACAAAGTTTGGTAACTGACTGGAGTGATGGATGGGTTAGGGTTAGGGTTAGGAAAAAGAAAGATCAAATATGACCCTGGAAAATTTCTGGCCTGGATGATGAGGAGAATGATGGTGGTATGACAGGCAAACATATAGAAGTTGGGAAAGAGAGCCAGTGTAAGAAGGTGAGCTCAGTTTGGGCATCTTTCATGGGTGAGCTTAACGCAACAGGAAAGCTTCTGCTTGAGAGGAAATGTCCACTGGGCAGAGGAGAAGGCAGCTAACTGACTTTTTCTGACCTTCCTGAAAAATAAGGAAATTGAATAGGTAAGTTAAGAGGACAAAGCTAAAGCTTAAAAATCATCCACAGAGTTAGTGTTTCAAACAGAATCTCAGGAATTTAACAGCTTCTTCAAACAGTTGTAATTCATTGGACACATTCTCTTTTTGGTTTTTCTTTCTTTAACACATTTTTATTGATTTCAGAGAGGATGGGAGAAGGATAGAGAGATAGAAACATCAATGATGAGAGAGCATCATTGATTGCCTGCTTATTACACACACACTAGTTGGGATTGAGCTATAACCCAGGCATGTGCTTTTGACTGGAATTGAAACTGAGATCCTTCAGTCCACAGACTGATGCTCTATATACTGAGCCAAACCAACTAGAGCTCACATTACGTCTTTATTAATTGTGCAAATTTGGAAGCAGATATTGGTAGAAATTAGAAAGCTTGTGTTTTCTGCATTTGATTATCAAGGTTGCCATGATTGTTTTACTTATTCTATTCATTTGTTTCTTACCTACTCAATAATATTAACTGTGTTTCTTCACAGAAACTTGCAGGGAAATGCTATATCATACATTGGTAAAGAAACATGGAAGTCATACCATTTGCTTGAGAAACTGTGAGTATATTCTCTCCAAAAATTAATTTTAAAAACTATTGTATTGTAAGATCCTTTTTGGTCCAGAATTTTGAGGTCAATAGCTCTGAGAAAAGGTATTACCCTCTCTGTATCCCAAATCAACATGTATTGATGATAATTTGTTCATTTTAAAAATTGAAATTGGAAGACCATCTTTAAAATCAGAGTCAACTTAAACTTATTTTCTATTATAAGAAGTAATACATGATTATTTTTTCAATATATAGAAATGAAATGGCAGGTATAGTGAAACCCTGCTTGTGCCCTCATGCCCACCCTAACATAACTGCTACTCTATGTTTACTATAAAGTATATCCTTACAGACCTTTTCCTACACATTTACCTATATACATATTGACAGGTAGCTAAATAGGTATGATATGTGTTTTATATATATATTTTTTATGTAAGTGGTAACATCCTACCACTTGATTCTTTAACCCCAT
The DNA here is from genome assembly GCA_036971965.1 of Nyctalus aviator. Lineage (NCBI taxonomy): Eukaryota > Metazoa > Chordata > Mammalia > Chiroptera > Vespertilionidae > Nyctalus > Nyctalus aviator. Next base: position 6,396 of record JAPZQD010000049.1, on the reverse strand, counting down.
AATATATATTTCAAGTATTTCCTTCTTGATACAGAGAGGGTTACCCAATTCATTTAAACTATTCCATAGTTTAATAATTGCCCTATTTTGATGGATCTTTAGATTATGTCCAGTTTTCTTGTTACATGTATTTAATGCAACATCCATTCTTTTACTGCCTCTTTGGGACCATGGGCAGATATTTATGTAGAATAGATATTTAAAAATGGAATTGTCTGGGTGAAAGAAAACTGATACAACATTTTAATTGCCCTCAAAGAAATTATGCCAACTCACACCCTGTTCAGTAGGCAATTACAGTATTTGTTTCCTCTATCCTTCCACCACTAGATTGTCTTCTGTTTTTTTCGGGCTGATTCAAGGTTGCATTTTTCTGATTACTTGTGAATTCAGACACCTTCATATATTTATTGAACATTTGTTTCTTTCAAATATTTTTTATTGATTTCAGAAAGTTATAGGGAGAGAGAGAGACAGAAAAATCTATTTTGAGAGAGAATCCATTAATCGGCTGCCTCCTACACACCCTGCACTGGAGATTGAGCCCGGAATCTGGGCATATACCTGTACTGGGAATCACACCATGACTTCCTGATTCATAGGTTGACATTCAAACACTGAGCAATGCTAGGTAGGCGGATTTGAAGATTTCTAATTTAACTTGAGATTTATACCTTGAAAGGGAGAGGTTTCTAACTGGTTGTCAATGGACCTTCCAAGTGCACCATTTCTTAACCATTTTTTTCTCCCAAGTGATATGCAAAACCTTCTTTTCTTGAGGGCCACGTTTTTAAATGAGTTATAAGTTAAAACATATGTGAAAAAAAGGAATCTATTATTAAAATATAGATTTCATTTTTTTAAATTTTTCTATGATTTTGTTTTAATCCTCACCAGAGGATATTTTGCCATTAATTTTTTAAAAAATTTTATTTATTTATTTTTTAATGATAGCTATCCTTGCGTTTATTTGTTTTAATTAATTAATTAATTTTATTGATTATGGTCTCACATAATTGTCCTTATCCCCCCATTCCCATCTCAAATGTCTCCCTACATATGCCCCCAGCCCCAGATGGTCAGACCTGCATTACTACTATTTGTCCACAACCAGATCTGTGATATCTTGGCTGACATATACAAATAAGGAACTATTTGACATTGAAATTGGGATTCCCACGGATTTTTATAGAGTGTGAGAGAGGTAAAAGCACAGAGAAATAACCATGTGAGAGAGACACATCAGATTGATTGATTGCCTCCTGCATGAGCCCTGACCGGGGCTTGGGCTGCGGAAGAGCCTGACACCCCTTATCTGGAAATGAACCTGGATCCATTTGGCCCACAGGTGGACACTCTCTCCACTGTACCACACTAGCTAGTGAGAAAATAGTTTTTAAAAGATTACTGATGGGCCAGCCAGCTTGGCTCAGTGGTTGATTGTCAACCTATGAACCGGGATATCACTCTGAGATTCCCATTGAGGACACATGCCTGATTGTGTGCTCAATTCCCAGTGTGGGCTGTGCAGGAGGCAGCCAATGAATGATTTTCTCTCATCATTCATGTTTCTCTCTCTCTCTCTCTCTCTCTCGCTCTCTCTCTCAAATCAGTTAATTATTTTAATTAAAGCAATAAAATATTATAGATACTACTCTTTTTAATGCTTTCATTTAATCATCACCCCAAGATATTTTTTGTATTAATAATTTTTAGAGAGAGTGGAAAGAGGGAAAGAGAGAGAAAGAAAGACATGAGAAAGACATATCCATTGACTGCCTCCTGCTGTTTTGGGAACTGGGGTTGAACCTGCCACCATGGTATGTGCCCTTGAAGGGGAATGAAATCCATGACCTTTTGGTCCATTGGCCAACAATCTAACCACCAAGCAAAACCAACCATGGCAAATCTGCTTCTCTTATATTAAATAACACAATCTATAGTGGTCAGTCAATTAACTGTTATAACTTCAAGGAGGTGATGAAAATTAATAAATGGGATTTTATTGGAGACCCAATGAACTCCTGCTAATCTACTATGATTTGCTGCCTACATTCACAATGCAAGGCAATGCTAATTTTATGTAGAGGTTTGTGAAAATAAAGATGTAATTTTATTTTCCATTCAGGTTTGGCGCCCTGAATTCAATCCATTCAATCCTATTCATGGACCTCTGATCCTTGAACACAATTTCTCTGTCATTAAACAGTGTGTTACAGATATTAAGGCTCTTGGTTGATGTATTCCTAGTGTTTCAAGCACGTTCTTGGACATTACCCTAGGTTACCATTGTGAATTTCTGGAGTCTGACCTAAAGGGATAATCAACTAATGCAAATTACGTGCACACTTTTGCATTTATTCAAGAAAGTGCAGTTTCCTAAGGAATCTTGTCTCCAAAGATCAAGAGTCACAAATGTAGGGGAGAAGAAAGACATTTCCTTGTCTATAAATCTATCCTTCCCCTCAAGAGTCATTATAAATGGATTATTTGCTTTAAATAAAAGACGTATACTGAATGACATCTTACATTTTCTGAAATCATGGAAAAAGTATTTATGAAACATCTGCTATGTGCCAGGAACTGTTTTATGTATCAGGATTACAGGCTTAAGAACAAAATAGACAAATTATGCCAGTTCTCAATGGGTTTACAAGTATATAATGACAATGTGTATATATATATATATATATATATATATATATATACACACACACATATGTATTAACTTGATTGATGTAATTTCAAGTAGTAAGTTGTTTGGAGAAAAAGGAAGAAGTGGAAAGAAAGTGAGTCAATTCTAGAATGGTCCATTGTTTGCACAAAAAGTACCTGAGAAAATTAGTTTAAATAAAAACAGATTATCTCCCTTCAGTTAAATAAAAATTAGTTTGGTACCATTACCCAGGTTTCCTCATATATTTTTCTATGCAGTAAATAGTTGTTGTTATTTTTCATTTTGATCCAGAAATGACCTTTTCATTTTTCAGAAATCTCAGTGGAAATAATTTGAGGGAAATCCATAAGGATTCATTTGAAGGGCTGTTTTCCCTCCAGTATTTTTAAGTTAACTGTATTTACTTATGAGGATTTTAGTTATAATATCTATAAAATTAATAAAGGATTCAAATGAGATAATCTCTGCAATTTCTTTAAGAATTAAAATTCTACAATTCCTTAAGTCTGTGTAGCTCATCTCAAGCATTTAATATCTCCTATGCATTTTCAGTTTCATAGTCCTCTGGACAAAATATAGATAGGAAAAACTGTTCAGTTATGGAGTAAAAGTTGTGATGAGTCTGAATAATACACAGCCATATGAGCCTTGTTATGTAAGTGTTCAAATACCATCTGCTTATATTTAGATTTTGTTTAGAGACCAAGGATCAAATTGGGTTTATAATTATCTCTTTTTTTAATTTAAATTCTTTATTTTTTAAAGTATTACATAAGTCTCCTTTCGCCCCGATTGGTCTCTCTGCAGCTGCCCCCAAACCTCCAGATTTTTTGTTTCTTAAAGCACATAAGAGTGATTTTTAAAAAGTATATTTTATTGATTTTACACAGAGAGGAATTGAGAGGGACAGAAAGTTAGAAACGTCAATGAGAGAGAAACATCGACCAGCTGCCTCTTGCACACCCCCCACTGGGGATGTGCCCGCAACCAAGGTACATGCCCTTGACCGGAATCGAACCCAGGGCCTTTCAGTCCGCAGGCCAACGCTCTATCCACTGAGCCAAACCGGTCCCAGAGATTTTTAAACTTTTAAAGTGCTTTGAAAGAAGAATATGCAAGACAGTCTATTTGTGGCCTGCAAGGCCTAAAATATTTACTTTCTGGCCTTAACATACAAGGTTTAAAATATTGGTTTAGTAAAATGAGAGGGATTTAGTTCAACCTCAAATTGTCTCCTATAGGACAAGAGTACCTACTATAACCTGTTTGTAGTTAAAAGTTTAATTTTCAGAGCATCCTTCGTGGTTACTTTATGTGTCTGAGTCTGCAGGACTGTTATGCATGTGACACCTTTTGTCCACACTGCGCATGCCTAAAAATGCAGTAAGCAACACTGAAAATCCTCCCTATACTCCATGCCAAGCCACATACATAGGTCTCCCAGACACATTGTAGGGCCGTTTTAAACAGTCACAGAGAACTGGAAGCCCAGCATGCAAGGAATCATTTTCAAGGTCTAAAGTCTGTTGTGATTTTGCTTGAGGATATGGACCCAGATTCCCAAATAGTGTGAATTAGGCCCGAACTGTATGTGTGGGAGACATGGAGAATGGCATGAATCACTAACTGTTGTTATGTATTTTCCTCCAAGTGGCTTTTCCCCACAAGTTTATAACAAGAAATCTTCAACTGACCTCGACATTGAGGTAAATTTGAGGAGAAGAAAGCACTGTGGCGGGAAAAAGCAGGAGAAACACAAGAGTTCACATTTCCCCATCTGTTTTCTAGTGCCGTGGTTTCTGGAGTAGGAGGTCCCTTAGGCTGAAGAATATGTATGGTGACAAGAAACACAAGGAGGAAGAACCTGCTGATGAGGGGGAACTTTTCCTAAAAATGTAAATGATTGGGAACTGATAGATCATCCCTTCCTCCAGTTGATGGACAGACTTAATTCCCACCTGCAGCCACACATTCTTGAGCACTGAACCACCAATCAGCACCTGCCAAATATCCTAAGCTCCCTGATTCCTAAGTCACCAATCAGCATGTGCGGAGTGCCCTAAGACCCATCCCCTATCGTCCCCTTCAAAGTAGACCCCTGGTTTCTTCTGGCCTCTTTCTCTCTGGAAGCAGCTGGCAGGGGTACCCTTCTCTTCAATAAAGCCTGTATCCTGGCATCCCGGTCTCCAGCACTCTTTAATTCATGTTTTAGGAACACTTTGAATTCTTATCTAAAATGAGGAAATAACAAATAGTTTGTTCCTTCAAGAGTCAAAGCCTTGACCACTTTCTTCTTCTTCTTCTTCTTCTTCTTCTTCTTCTTCTTCTTCTTCTTCTTCTTCTTCTTCTTCTTCTTCTTCTTCTTCTTCTTCCTCTCCTTCTCATCCCCCAGGGAGCAGAGCATATCCTCATCTTTCTCAATAAGGAATGATGCCTTGGACTCTACTGCTGAGACTGTAGGGAAAGTACTTCATAATGAAAGGGCAGAGAGCAGGGCTAACTCCATTTTGTACTGTGATTTCCGTCTTGTTTAACTATGTCCCGGAAATGTCCCCTTTCAGACAAAAAGCACAGAATGTGTCACTTACCCAACCCACCCTTAAATCAGCCAAAAGAAATGCAAAGGGAAGTAATCCAGTGGAACTGGACCCTGGCCCTCACCCACCAATTGGAATCAGCCAACTCAGTGGTTCCAGCATCACACCAGCAGCCAACCCTAAACCCTGGCAGGGTTGTGCTTTCTGTACTTTCAGTTCTGTACTTTCAAAACTCAGGCTCTTTCCATCCTGCCACAGCTTCCTTAGAGGTGGAGAGACATGGCTCGAGCTTGAATAAAGGCTCTTTGCTTTTTTGCATTGGACTCGGCTCCCTGGTGGTCTTTGGGGATCTTGAAATCTGGGCACAACAATAAGAGATTCCTTCCTCATGCTCATTAACATTGTTAAAAATATTCTTTAACTATAAATTCAAAACTAACTCAAGCCTTGTGGTAAGGAATTAAAGTGTAAACAGTCAAGTATTTATATGCAAATTGTTGGAGAGTGGGAATTTTTGACCATGCTTCCAGAGAGGCCATGGACTATGCCCCAGGTAGAATTATCAGTGCTGACACCAGGCCAGGCCTTGAGATATGGTCTCATAGCCCCTTTCTAGCATGTAAGCCTTCTTTTGAAAGGGCAAAGCAAGGCTATAAGAAGAAGTTCCTTTTTTGTTGAAGAGCCAGCCCTATTTGCACTAGGTTATCCTGATGCTGGCCTTGAAAACAACACAATTCTATTCAATTGAAAAATGTACCTGATGGGGCGGAGCTTGAAGACGGCGACCAAGCAGTCGGACTTGTTCTGACTCTGGTCCCAGAACAAATAGGGGTGGCATCTGGGTTGCTCAGGGAATCTTGATTGGCAGCTAAGGGCAGCGGAATTTTCAAGGAAGGTATGGAAAAGTCCGCGGGACGGGATTTCCTGACCAGGCGGCCAGCACTGCTGAGGCGGCAGTGGCAGTGGAGGCGGCGGCAAGCTCCTGGCTGCAGGCCAGGAGGGAAGGCTGCGCCATCTTACCGGGAAGGGAGGAGCTTCTCTGAGGCCTGGAAAACAAATGGCGGAGAAGTCCATCGAGCAGCTGGGACACCCGAATCTGCGCAAGCGCATGGATTCAAGGGAGTTCTTCAGTCACCCAGATTTTGCGGGGATAGCCTGAGGGTTCTGGGTCCCGCTGCGCAG
>JAPZQD010000048.1:75000-87500 GCA_036971965.1 Nyctalus aviator | reverse complement strand
TTTTATTATTATTATGATGATGATTATTATTCCAACCCCACTCTGCCCCTTATTTTATGTTTGATGAGGCGCCATCGATGTATTATTATTATTTTTTTGTGTGTGTGTGTGGCGTCAACTCATGCTTCATGGGACGCTCTTGAGGGTGACAGGGAGGACTTGAGATGTCAGAGATAGAGCGGCTTATAATTCATCTGAAGAAAAAAAAAAAGACGGATTGCTTTCGATCTTAGGACGCGTACGTACGCGTGTGGGAAGAGGGGGTTGAGTTTTTCTCTTAAGTTTTTTTATTTTATTTTTATTTTTTTTGCAAGGCCTGAGGGACGAGGTGGGGGAGGTGACTCAGCTGTGAATCCAGCAAGGAGAAGCTATAGGCAGCGTCAGGACGGCTGGCCAGGAGTCCAAACATCGTCTCGTCCACATCATCTCATCATCTCTCCCACATCATCTCTCCCACATCGTCTCATCCACATCATCTCTCCCACATCATCTCACCCACATCGTCTCACCCACATCATCTCCTCCACATCATCTCACCCACAGCATCTCTCCCACATCATCTCACCCACATCATCTCATCCACATCATCTCGTCCACATCATCTCACCCACATCATCTCACCGACATCATCTCACCCACATCATCTCCTCCACATCATCTCACCCACATCATCTCACCCACATCATCTCGTCCACATCGTCTCACCCACATCATCTCACTCACATCATCTCACCCACATCATCTCACCCACATCATCTCGTCCACATCGTCTCGTCCACATCATCTCGTCCACATCATCTCACCCACATCATCTCACCCACATCATCTCACCCACATCATCTCACCCACATCATCTCGTCCACATCATCTCGTCCACATCATCTCATCCACATCATCTCACCCACATCATCTCCTCCACATCATCTCCTCCACATCATCTCACCCACATCATCTCACCCACATCATCTCACCCACATCATCTCACCCACATCATCTCACCCACATCATCTCACCCACATCATCTTCTCCACATCATCTCTCCCACATCATCTCATCATCTCACCCACATCATCTCTTCATCTCACCCACATGATCTCATCATCTCATCCACATCATCTCACCCACATCATCTCACCCACATCATCTCCTCCACATCATCTCACCCACATCATCTCACCCACATCATCTCACCCACATCATCTCACCCACATCATCTCATCATCTCACCCATATCATCTCCTCCACATCGTCTCACCCACATCATCTCATCATCTCACCCACATCATCTCATCATCTCACCCATATCATCTCCTCCACATCATCTCACCCACATCATCTCATCATCTCACCCACATCATCTCCTCCACATCATCTCACCCACATCATCTCATCATCTCACCCACATCATCTCATCATCTCACCCACATCATCTCACCCACATCGTCTCATCATCTCACCCACATCATCTCACCCACATCATCTCTCCCACATCATCTCACCCACATCATCTCATCATCTCACCCACATCATCTCACCCACATCATCTCGTCCACATCATCTCAGCCACATCATCTCTCCCACATCATCTCACCCACATCATCTCACCCACATCATCTCATCATCTCACCCACATCATCTCTCCCACATCATCTCATCCACATCATCTCACCCACATCATCTCACCTACATCATCTCACCCACATCATCTCATTTCATCATCTCACCCACATCATCTCACCCACATCATCTCACCCACATCATCTCACCCACATCATCTCATCATCTCACCCACATCATCTCACCCTCATCATCTCACCCACATCATCTCACCCACATCATCTCGTCCACATCATCTCACCCACATCATCTCACCCACCTCATCTCACCCACATCATCTCACCCACATCATCTCACCCACATCATCTCGTCCACATCGTCTCATCCACATCGTCTCACCCACATCATCTCTCCCACATCATCTCACCCACATCATCTCACCCACATCATCTCATCCACATCATCTCACCCACATCATCTCATCATCTCACCCACATCATCTCATCATCTCACCCACATCATCTCACCCACATCATCTCACCCACATCATCTCACCCACATCATCTCACCCACATCATCTCGTCCACATCATCTCACCCACATCATCTCACCCACATCATCTCACCCACATCATCTCACCCACATCATCTCACCCACATCATCTCACCCACATCATCTCACCCACATCATCTCACCCACATCATCTCGTCCACATCATCTCACCCACATCATCTCACCCACATCATCTCACCCACATCATCTCACCCACATCATCTCGTCCACATCTTCTCACCCACATCATCTCATCCACATCATCTCACCCACATCATCTCATCCACATCATCTCACCCACATCATCTCGCCCACATTGTCTCCTCCACATCATCTCTCCCACATCATCTCACCCACATCATCTCCTCCACATCATCTCGTCCACATCATCTCGTCCACATCGTCTCACCCACATCATCTCACCCACATGGTCTCACCCACATCATCTCTCCCACATCATCTCACCCACATCATCTCGTCCACATCATCTCGTCCACATCGTCTCACCCACATCATCTCACCCACATGGTCTCACCCACATCATCTCTCCCACATCATCTCACCCACATCATCTCTCCCACATCATCTCTCCCACATCATCTCACCCACATCATCTCGTCCACATCGTCTCACCCACATCATCTCACCCACATGGTCTCACCCACATCATCTCTCCCACATCATCTCTCCCACATCATCTCACCCACATCATCTCGTCCACATCATCTCTCCCACATCATCTCCTCCACATCATCTCACCCACATCATCTCACCCACATCATCTCACCCACATCATCTCATCATCTCACCCACATCATCTCACCCACATCATCTCATCATCTCACCCACATCATCTCATCATCTCTCCCACATCATCTCACCCATATCATCTCATCATCTCACCCACATCATCTCACCCACATCGTCTCACCCACATCATCTCGCCCACATCGTCTCCTCCACATCATCTCTCCCACATCGTCTCACCCACATCATCTCACCCACATCATCTCATCATCTCGTCCACATCATCTCACTCACATCATCTCATCATCTCGCCCACATCATCTCACCCACATCATCTCCTCCACATCATCTCTCCCACATCATCTCACCCACATCATCTCACCATCTCACCCACATCATCTCACCCACATCGTCTCACCCACATCATCTCGTCCACATCATCTCACCCACATCATCTCGTCCACATCATCTCACCCACATCATCTCACCCACATCATCTCACCCACATCATCTCACCCGCATCATCTCATCCACATCATCTCACCCGCATCATCTCACCCACATCATCTCACCCACATCATCTCGTCCACATCATCTCACCCACATCATCTCACCCACATCATCTCGTCCACATCATCTCACCCACATCATCTCACCCACATCATCTCACCCACATCATCTCGTCCACATCATCTCACCCGCATCATCTCACCCACATCATCTCGTCCACATCATCTCGTCCACATCATCTCACCCGCATCATCTCACTCACATCATCTCGTCCACATCATCTCACCCACATCATCTCACCCACATCATCTCACCCACATCATCTCGTCCACATCATCTCGTCCACATCATCTCACTCACATCATCTCACCCACATCATCTCACCCACATCATCTCACCCACATCATCTCCTCCACATCATCTCACCCACATCATCTCACCCACATCATCTCACCCACATCATCTCCTCCACATCATCTCACCCACATCATCTCCACATCATCTCACCCACATCATCTCCTCCACATCATCTCACCCACATCATCTCCACATCATCTCACCCACATCATCTCACCCACATCATCTCGTCCACATCATCTCCTCCACATCATCTCACCCACATCATCTCCACATCATCTCACCCACATCATCTCCTCCACATCATCTCACCCACATCATCTCCACATCATCTCACCCACATCAACTCACCCACATCATATCACCCACTACCTCTCCTCAACGTCATCTCACCCACATCATCTCCACATCATCTCCCCCTCATCATCTCACCCACATCATCTCGTCCACATCATCTCCTCCACATCATCTCACCCACATCATCTCCTCCACATCATCTCACCCACATCATCTCCTCCACATCATCTCACCCACATCATCTCACCATCTCACCCACATCATCTCGTCCACATCATCTCACCCACATCATCTCGTCCACATCATCTCGTCCACATCATCTCACCCACATCATCTCACCCACATCATCTCGTCCACATCATCTCACCCACATCATCTCACCCGCATCATCTCGTCCACATCATCTCACCCACATCATCTCGTCCACATCATCTCGTCCACATCATCTCGTCCACATCATCTCACTCACATCATCTCGTCCACATCATCTCGTCCACATCATCTCACCCACATCACTTCCTCCACATCATCTCACCCACAGTGGACTGCAGGATCCTGGATTCTATTCCTGGTCAAGGGCACAGGCCCGGGTTGTGGGGCTCCGTCCCCAGTAGGGGGCGTGCAGGAGGCGGCCGGTCCGTGATTCTCTCTCCTCGTGGATGCTTTGATTCTCTCTCTTCGTTGATGTTTCTCTCTCTCCCATATTCTCTGAAATCCATTTAAAAAAATAAAGAAAAGAAATATTCTTTTACATTATAAGAGAGAAGAAAAAGCTGAGGGCAGGGAGGACACAGATCCCTAAGACTACGTGTGTGTGTGTGTGTGTGTGTGAGAGAGAGTGTGTGTGTGTCTGTGTGTCTCTGTGTGTGTGTGCCTGTGTGTGTCTCTGTGTGTGTCTCTGTGTGTGTCTAAGTGTGTGTCTCTGTGTGTGTGTGCCTGTGTGTGTCTGTGTGTGTGTCTCTGTGTGTGTGTCTGTGTGTGTGAGTGTGTGTCTGTGTGTGTATGTGTGTCTCTGTGTGTGTGTCTGTGTGTGTTTATGTGTCTCTCTGTGTGTGTGTCTCTGTGTATGAGTGTGTAAGTGTGTCTGTGTGTGTCTGTGTTTGTATGTGAGTGTGTGTGTCTGTGTGTGTCTTTGTGTGTGTTTCTGTGTGTGTGTCTGTGTGAGTCTGTGTGTGTATCTGTGTGTGTCTCTGTGTGTGTCTGTGTGTGTCTGCATGTGTCTGTGTGTGTATCTGTGTGTGTGTCTCTGTGTGTGTCTGTGTGTGTGTATGTGAGTGTATGTTTCTTTGTGTGTCTCTGTGAATGTGTGTCTGTGTGTGTGAGTGTCTGTGTGTATGTGTGTCTGTGTGTGTGTGTATCTGTGTGTGTGTCTCTGTATGTGTCTCTGTGTGTGTCTCTGTGTGTGTCTGTGTGTGTGTGAGTGTATGTTTCTGTGTGTGTCTCTGTGAGTGTGTGTTTGTGTGTGTGTGAGTGTCTGTGTGTGTGTGTGTCTGTGTGTGTGTATCTGTGTGTGTGTCTCTGTATGTGTGTGTGTGTTTCTGTGTGTGTGTGTCTGTGTGTGTCTCTGTATGTGTGTGTGTGTCTGTGTGTCTCTGTGTGTGTGTCTGTGTGTATCTGTGTGTGTGTGTATCTGTGTGTGTGTGTGTCTGTGTGTGAGTGTGTGTGTGTCTGTGTGTGTGTCTCTGTATGTGTGTGTCTGTGTGTATCTGTGTGTGTGTGTATCTGTGTGTGTGTGTGAGTGTGTGTGTGTGCGAAGCATCCTATGAGGCTCAGATTCCGATCTTTTTGGGAGCTTCCTTGGGGATTGGGGTTAATTGTGCCTCAGCCTCCCACACCCGCTCTGGGGTCCGTCTGGCGTCTGTTTGAACTGCAAACAAACCCTTTGAAGATAAACCACCTCCGATCTCTTTAATCTCAGGTGGAACTGGGTGGGGTATATACTTTGCATGGACATGATTATATGTTCCTCTGCCTGGGTGGTGTTTTGTTTTCTGATTTTACTTATTTATTTATTTATATTTTAAAAATTCTTTTTTGGGGGGGATTATTTAATTTTTATTTTTTAAATATATTTTATTGATTTTTTACAGAGAGGAAGAGAGAGGGACAGAGAGCTAGAAACGTTGATGAGAGAGAAACATCGACCAGCTGCCTCCTGCACGCCCCCCACTGGGGATGTGCCCGCCACCAAGGTCCATGCCCTTGACCGGAATCGAACCCGGGACCCTTCCGTCCGCAGGCCGACGCTCTAACCCACGCTGGTTTCGGCTTTGGGGTTTATTTGAATGTCCATATTTGATTGAACCCGTGATACCAAAACCATAGTTTTACCAACATACACAATGAAGATATTTTATAATCTTTTAAAATATATATATATTTTTTTAAATTGAATTTTTATACAGAGGAAGAGAGAGGGACAGAGAGCTAGAAACGTTGTTGAGAGAGAAACATCGACCAGCTGCCTCTTGCACACCCCCCACCAGGGATGTGCCCGCAACCAATGTACATGCCCTTGACCGGAATCGAACCCGGGACCTTTCAGTCCGCAGGCTGACGCTCTACCGCTGAGCCACACCGGTTTGGGCTATAATCTTTTCTCATACGTCTTCAAAATCCGGTGTTTTAGCCAAAACCGGTGTGGCTCAGTGGGTAGAGCATCGGCCTGCGGACTGAAAGGTCCCGGGTTCGATTCCGGTCAAGGGCATGGACCTTGGTTGCGGGCACATCCCCAGTAGGGGGTGTGCAAGAGGCAACTGATGGGTGTTTCTCTCTCATTGATGTTTCTAACTCTCTGTTTCTCTCCCTCCCTCTCCATGAAAAACCAATAAAATATATTTAAAATAAATAAATAAAATAAAATAAAATAAAATAAAATAAAATAAAATAAAGAGCTCTAACCGGTGTGCTCAGTGGATAGAGCCTCGGTCTGCGGACTGAAAGGTCCCAGGTTCGATTCCGGTCAAGGGCATGTACCTTGGTTGCAGGCACATCCCCGGTGGGGGGTGTGCAAGAGGCAGCTGGTCGGTGTTTCTCTCTCATCGCTGTTTCTATCTCTCTATCCCTCTCTCTTCCTCTCTGTAAAAAAATCAATAAAATATATTTTTAAAAAAGAAATAAAAATAAAATAAAATAAAGAGCTCTAACCGGTGTGCTCAGTGGATAGAGCGTCGGCTTGGGGACGGAAGGATCCCGGGTTCGATTCCCGGTCAAGGGCGTGGACCTTGGTGGCTGAGGGCACATCCCCAGTGGGGGGCGTGCAGGAGGCGGCTGATGATGGATGATTCTCTCTCATCCATGTTTCTAGCTCTGTCTCCCTCTCTCTTCCTCTCTGTAAAAAAGATTTTAAAAAATCAATAAAATATATATTTTTAAAAAAATATAGAAATTAATAAACAGCTGATTGCCTTCTATAGATTCATTTTTTTAAAAAATTTTCTATATGAGGGGATGCTTCATGCCTACGAGGTTTTTGTGGAATCACCTTCCCCACTCCCTACCCCCCCCCCCATGTCCCTCCTCCACCCTCAGAGTCTGTTTTTCCTTCTCTCAAATGAACTTAATGGCTCTGGGTTCCAGGCGTGTGGGAGCCTGTCAGACACAACAGAGGGGGCCCGTGGGGCGGAGGAGGGAGGAGGGGCGGTGCATGGGGTTCGTTTCCATCACCGCCCCAGGGATAAGACCGGGCAGGCGTGGCCCACCCAGAACACACCCGGGGGAGAGACACAGCGCGGGCATGCCGGCCGAGGGAGAGGCGAAATCATCCCTCCTGAACGTACGTACGTGGGGCAGCCTGCGCCTCGGCCCAACCAGAGGCACCCTGTGTTTTTATGTTTATTCATTTTTTTAAAAAAAATAGATTTCATTGATTTTTTTTTTTTTTTTTAGAGAGAGGAAGTTATTCATTTTTATTTTTAAAACACACACACACACACACACACACACACACACATTTTTATGGATGTCAGAGAGGAAGGGAGAGAGAGAGAGACAGAAACATTCAGGAGGAGAGAGAATCATCCATCCGCTGCACGCCCCCCACTGGGGAGGTGCCCTCAGCCACCAAGGTCCATGCCCTTGACCGGGAATCGAACCCGGGACCCTTCCATCCGCAGGCCGACGCTCTATCCACTGAGCCGCACTGGTTTGGGGTTTATTAATTTTTATTAAAAACACACACACACATTTTTATGGATGTCAGAGAGGAAGGGAGAAGAGAGAGAGAGAGAGAGAGAGAGAGAGAAACATCCAAGAGGAGAGAGAATCATGGACCAGCCGCCTCCTGCACGCCCCCCACTGGGGATGGAGCCCGCAACCCGGGCCTGTGCCCTTGACTGGGAATCGAACCCGGGACCCTTCCGTGTGAAGGCTGATGCTCTATCCACTGAGCCACACCAGCTGGGGCCAAAAAAACGTTTTTTCAATGGCAGTTTACATTCAATATCATTTTTCTTTCTTTATTTTTCTTTTCCAGATTTTTAAAAAATGTCTTTATTGATTCAGGTATCACATACGATATTATTTTTTTAACTTGAAAATGCAATTTTATTGCTTTCAGAGAAAGGAACGGATAAGGAGAGAGAGAGAGAGAGAGAGAGAGAGAGAGAGAGAGAGAGAGAGAGAGAGAGAGAGAGAGAAACATCCATGATGAGAGAGAATCATGGACCAGCTGCCTCCTGCACGCCCCCCACTGGGGATGGAGCCCGCAACCCGGGCCTGTGCCCTTGACCGGGAATCGAACCCGGGACCTCCTGGTTCACAGGTCGATGCTCTAACCACTTAGCTACGCCTGCCGGGCTGCCCTCTGGTCTGTGGGGAGCCGATGGACGCAAGGTGGTCCCACGGGGAAATGGACACACATGTCAGAGAGGCACAGAGAGATCGGCTCGCCCTAACTGGTGTGGCTCAGTGGATAGAGCGTCGGTTGGCCTGCGGACGGAAGGGTCCCGGGTTCGATTCCCGGTCAAGGGCATGGACCTTGGTGGCTGCGGGCACATCCCCAGTGGGGGGCGTGCAGGAGGCGGCTGATGGATGTTTCTCACTCCCTATCCCTCTCCCGTCCTCTCTGTAAAAAATTAATAAAATATACTTTGAAAAAAAGAGAGAGAGATCAGCCCATTGCTTCCCCTTCTGGATGATCTCAACAGGCCCTCCCTCCTTCCCCCCGTCCCCTCCCCCCCGCCCCCACAATGACCTCATTCTGCTGGATGGAGAGCAGAGCAGCTGCCTTCGCTTAACAGCTGGCTCTGTCTCCTCCCCTGGAGGAGAGAGGGAGAGGGAGAGGGAGAGGAAGGGAGAGAGAGAGAGAGAGAGAGAGAGAGAGAGAAAGAGAGAGAGAGAGAGAATATCTATATCTATACCTATATCTATATCTATATCTATATATCTATACCTATACCTATACCTATACATATACCTATACCTATACCTATACCTATATCTATATCTATATCCATATCTATACCTATACCTATACCCATATCTATATCTATACCTATATCTATATCTATATCTATACCTATATCTATATCTATGCCTATATCTATATCTATGCCTATATCTATATCTATGCCTATATCTATATCTATACCTATACCTATATATCTATATCTATATCTATATCTATATCTATATCTATATCTATGCCTATATCTATATCTATGCCTATATCTATATCTATACCTATATCTTTACCTAAACCTATACCTATATCTATATTTATACTTCTATCTATATCTATATTTACATCTATATCTGACTCTATATCTATCTGAATCATATCTATATCTATATTTATATCTATATCTATATCTAAATCTATAATCTGCCTATATATCTATATCTATATTTATACCTATATCTATATCTATACATATCTATCTGTATCTGTATCTGTATCTGTATCTGTATCTGTATCTGTATCTGTATCTGTATCTGTATCTCTATCTTATCTATGTCTATGTCTATCTGACTATACCTATATCTATATCTATACATATCTATCTCTATCTCTATCTCTATCTCTCTCTCTCTATCTCTATCTCTATATCTATGTCTATCTATATGTTATCTATGTCTATGTCTATGTCTATGTCTATGTGTATGTCTATATCTATGTCTATGTCTATCTGACTATACCTATATCTATATCTATACATATCTATCTCTATCTCTATCTCTATCTCTATCTCTATCTCTATCTCTACCTCTATCTTATCTATATCTATATCATCTATATCTATATAATCTATATATATCTATATCATCTATATCTATATCATGTATATCATCTATATCTATATCTATGTCTATATCTACATCTACATCTAGTCTATGTCTATGTCTATGTCTATTTCTCTGTCTCTATCTATACAACATTAAAAAAAAAAACACAAAAAAAAACAAAACACCCCAAATCTTCCCCGGACGTTCCCAGCACCACCTGGACTTTCCCGCCCCGTGGACAGAGCCCACGGCCGGCGTCCACGCTTTGGCCTCCCTTCCCAGCTGAACTAACTCTCCAGGAAACGGCTCGGCCGTTTGGATAAACAAACGCTCCGGACTCGGAGCCAGGACAAACATCCTCGATATCCATTTCAGCCGAGCCCTGGTCACATCGTCACGGGAGGCCGTGTCCGTTCACGGGAGCTGAGCCAGAAGGAAGAGTCTTTTTAAGAAAGAAAAATATATTTTTTTATTAATTTTTTTTTTGAATAGAGGAAGGGAGAGGAATAGAGAGTCAGAAACATTGATGAGAGAGAAGCATTGACCAGCTGCCTCCTGCACGCACCCCCCCACCAGGAAGTGTGCCCGCAACCAAGGTCCATGCCCTTGACCGGGAATCGAACCCAGGACCCTTCAGTCCGCAGGGTGATGCTCTATCTACTGGGCCAACTTAATGGTATCCATTTGGCTCCATGGATAGATAAGTGGGTGGATGGATGGATGGATGGATGGATAAGTGGATGGATGGATGGATGGATGGATGGATGGATTGGTGGGTGGATGGATGGATGGGTGGATGGATGGATGGATGGATGGATGGATGGATGGATGGGTGGATGGATGGGTGGGTGGATGGATGGATGGATGGGTGGGTGGAGGGATGGATGGATAAGTGGATGGATGGATGGATGGATGGGTGGATTGATGGATGGATGGATAAGTGGATGGATGGATAAGTGGATGGATGGATGGATGGATGGATGGATGGATGGATGGATGGATGGATGGATGGATGGATGGAAGGATGGATGGATAAGCGGATGGATTGATGGATTGATGGAAGGATGAATGGATGGATGGATGGATGGATGGATGGATGGGTGGGTGGATGGATGGAAGGATGGATAGGTGGATGGATGGCTAGGTGGATGAATGGATGGATGAATGGATGGTTGGATGGATGGATGGATGGATGGATGGATGGAAGGATAGGGTGAGTTTGCAAGCCTTTCTTATGATTTGTGGTCCAAGGCTGGCTGAGAAGTAGCTGGCCATTGGTAGCCAAGCTCTTCTGCAATCAACTTTCCTTTTAAAAAAATAATAAATTGTATTTACCTAACCGGTGTGGCTCAGTGGCTAGAGCGTCGGCCTGCGGACTGCAGGGTCCCAGGTTCGATTCCCGGTCAAGGGCGTGGACCTTGGTTGCGGGCACATCCCCAGTGGGGGGCGTGCAGGAGGCAGCTGATGGATGTTTCTCTCTCATCCATGTTTCTAACTCTCTCTCCCTCCCCCTTCTCTGTGTAAAAAAAAAAAAAATCAATAAAATATATTTTTAAAAAAGAAAAATGATGTGATGTACGCCCCTTGTCTGTCAGCCACATTTCTGAAGTCCCAAGGCCACTGGGAGTGTACACATCTGTTTCTGATAGAGAATTTCCGCTGAACGCTAATTTTTCTATTTCTGCCCTTTTTTCCCCTCCCTCTCTGTCACCAGCTGTCATAGCATGGATGTTTATAGCATTGCTGCTGTTGCTTTTTCTAAACATAGTTTATTGACTTATTTTTTCATTTTTTTTTTTTTTACAGAGAGGAAGGGGGAGGGATAGAGAGCTAGAAACGTCGATGAAAGAGAAACATCCATCAGCTGCCTTTTTATTGATGTTTTGTGTTGGTTTCTTTAAAAATATGTATATATATATTATTGATTTTTTATAGGAAGGGAGAAGGATAGAGAGTTAGAAACGTCGATGATGAGAGAGAAACATCCATCAGCCGCCTCCTGCACGCTCTCCCACTGGGGATGTGCCCGCAACCGAGGTCCATGCCCTTGACCGGGAATCGAACCCGGGACCCTTCTGTCCGCAGGCCGACGCTCTATCCGCTGAGCCACACCTGCCAGGGCTGCTGCTGTCTTATTTTTTTTAACTCAATTCAGGGCACAAACACACCGAGACAGTCAGCATAGCACTGCATGCTTATACCCGCCCTGGGTAGCCTACCGGATACATTTGTTCTCCTTCTCTGGGGTTTTCAGT
>JAPZQD010000048.1:25000-70000 GCA_036971965.1 Nyctalus aviator | reverse complement strand
TGGGTTGATGGATGGATGGATGGTGGATGGATCAATGGTGGGTAGGTAGATGGATCGGTGGTAGATGGATGGATGGATGGATGGATGGATGGTGGATGGATGAATAGATGGGTATATGGATGGATGGATGTATTGTGGATGGATGGATGGATGGATGGATGGTGGATGGAAGGATGGATCGGTTGATGGATGGATGGATGGTCAATGGATTGATGGTGGGTGGGTAGATGGATCGGTGGTAGATGGATGGATGGATGGATGGATGGATGGTGGATGGATGAATAGATGGGTATATGGATGGATGGATGATGGAGGATGGATGGATTGTGGATGGATGGATGGATGGTGGATGGAAGGATGGATGGGTTGATGGATGGATGTATGGTCAATGGATTGATGGTGGGTGGGTAGATGGATCGGTGGTAGATGGATGGATGGACGGATGGATGGATGGATGGGTGGTGGATGGTTGGAGAGATGGATGGATGGATGCATGTATTCTGAAAGGATGGATGCATGGGTGATGATGAATGGATGGATTTAAAATTATGCAATGCCATTCGAAGAGGGAAGACTTTCCTGCCCCAATCAAAGCAAGTTTTGCCCCAGAAACAGCAATCCCGTGAATAGGATGGTAGGGTTTGCTCTCCTGGGCACGAAGGTACATCCTGGTCCTCCAGTTTGCACACATTGGAAAGAGGGGTAAGATTCTAACTCCTTTCCGAAACCGGTGTGGCTCAGTGGATAGAGCGTCGGCCTGCGGACTGAAAGGTCCCGGGTTCGATTCCAGTTAAGGGGACTTTGGTTGCGGGCACATCCCCGGCAGGGGGTGTGCAAGAGGCAGCTGGTGGATGTTTCTCTCTCATCGACATTTCTAGCTCTCTATCTCTCTCCCTTCCTCTCTGTAAAAAAATCAATAAAATATATATATATATATTTTTTTTTTTTTAAAAACATTCTAACGCCTTGGTGAAGCTGAGCATCCATCACCTAGGTCTGATCAGCTGCCACAGAACAGTCTCCCGGGCACGCTCCTACACGCATCCAAAGGCCAAAAAAATGTTAAACTCGCCTGACCAGGATGGCCCCACGGTTGAGCGATGACCTGTGAACCAGGAGGTCATGGGTCAATTCCCAGTCAAGGGCACACTTCCAGGTTGCGGGCTCCATCCCCAGTAGAGGATCCGATCGATTCTCTCTCTCTCTCTCTCTCTCTCTCTCTCTCTCTCTCTCTCATCAAAAACAGCCATAGCCAGTGTGGCTCAGTGGATAGAGCGTCAGCCTGCAGACTGAAGGATCCCGGGTTCGATTCCAGTCAAGGGCCCATGCCCAGGTTTCAGGCTGGATCATCCCCAGTGGGGCGCGTGCAGGAGGCAACTGATCCATGATTCTCATCATTGATGTTTCTCTCTTTCTTTCCCTCTCCCTTCCACTTTAAAATCAATAAAAAACATATATATATTTGAAACATAAAGATCCGCCGAAACCGGCGTGGCTCAGTGGATAGAGCGTCGGTCTGCGGACGGAGGGGTCCCGGGTTCGATTCCTGGTCAAGGGCATGGACCTTGGTGGTGGACACCTCCCCAGTAGGGGGCGTGCAGGAGGCGGCTGATGGATGTTTCTCTCTCATCCATGTTTCTAACTCTCTATTCCTCTTCCTTCATCTCTGTAAAAAAATCAATGAAATATATTATTAAAAAACATAAAGATCAACAAAGACATATTTTTAAAAGTGTGATAAAAAGAAACAAGTAGAGATACAGCTACCAACAATTTATTATTTTTATTATTTCTTAAAAATATGTATTTTATTGATTTTTTTAAATTTTTTTTTACAGAGAGGAATAGTTACAAACATTGATGATTTAGAATCATCGATCAGCTGCCTCCTGCACACCCTCTATTGGGGATGTGTCCACAACTAAGGTCCATGCCCTTGACCAGAATCCAACCCGGGACCCTTCAGTCTGCAGGCCGACGCTCTATCCACTGAGCCACACTGGTTTCGGCCCAACAATTTAGAAATGTTTGTACCTCAAGAAGGAGGAAGAGAAGAAGGAGGAGGAGGAGGAGAGAAAGAAAGAAAGAAAAGGAAGGAGGAAGGAAGGAATGAAGGAGGGAGGAAGGAAGGAAGGAAGGAAGGAAGGAAGGAAGGAAGGAAGGAAGGAACAAAGGAAGAAAGGAAGGAAGGAAGGAAGGAGAAAGGAAGGAAGGAAAGAAAGAAAGGAAGGAAGGAAGGAAGGAAGGAAGGAAGGAAGGAAAGAAGGAAGGAAGGAAGGAAGGAAGAAAGAAAGGGAAAGAAAGAAAGAAAGAAGGAAAGAAGGAAGGAAAGGAAGGAAGGAAAAAAAGAAAGAAAGAAAAAAAGGGAAGGAAGGAGGAAGGAAGAAAGAAAGAAAGAAAGAAGAAAGGAAGAGAAGAGAAGGAAGGAAGAAAGGAAGGAGAAAGAAAGAAAGAAAGAAGGGAGGGAGGGAGGGAGGGAGGGAGGGAGGGAGGGAGGGAGGGAGGGAGGGAGGGGAGGAAGGGAGGAAGGAAGGAAGGGAGGAAGAAAGAAAGAAAGGAAGGAAGGAAGGAAGGAAGAAGGAAGAAAGAAAGAAGAAGAGAAAGAAAGAAAGAAAGAAAGAGAAGGAAGGAAGGAAGGAAGGAAGGAAGGAAGGAAGGAAGGAAGAAAGAAAGAAAGAAAGAAAGAAGAAAGGAAAAAAGAAAGAAAGAAGGAAGGAAGGAAGGAAGGAGGAAGGAAGGAAGGAAGGAAGGAAGGAGGAAGGAAGGAAGGAAGGAAGGACGGACGGAAGGAAGGAAGGAAGGGAGAGAGAGAGAGAGAGAGAGAGAGAGAGAGAGAGAGAGAGAAGAAAGAAAGAAAGAAAGAAAGAAAGAAAGAAAGAAAGAAAGAAAGAAAGAAAGAAACAGATTTGAGGGGGGGAAATGAGGACTCCCCACAAGAGCAACAAAAAGCCTTTGCTGCGCTTCGCGCAGATATTAGCGTCCTGCCCCGCCTTTGCTGTATTTACGACGTGCGAAGGCCTTGCTACGTAAACGGCCTTTTATTCCTCAAAACACAAATTCTCAACAGGGACACGGAGACGCGGGAACAAGCGGATACATTCACAGCCCCTGGCGACACTTGGCGATTCACAAAACAACACAAAAGACAGAGAAAAAAACAAAAAACAAAACATTAAGTTGACAAATGAGGAGTGGTGTCGATGATAACAATTCTTGCGCACAGAGTGTGCAGTATTGGGACAGCGTGGATACACATCGGAAGTCCTTTTTGGACAAACGTGTTTGGCAAAAACCCTTTACGTTCACACCCAGGCCGAAACCCGGTGTGGCTCAGTGGATAGAGCGTCGGCCTGCGGACGGAAAGATCCCGGGTTCGATTCCAGGTCAAGGGCATGGACCTTGGTGGCTGAGGGTACATCCCCAGTGGGGGGCGTGCAGGAGGCAGCTGGTCGATGTTTCTGTCTCATCATCAGTGTTTCTGACTCTCTCTCCCTCTCCCTTCCACTCTGCAAAAAATCAATAAAAAAAAAAAAATATATATATATATCTTTAGAAATAAAAATAAATTAAAATCAGTGGAGCCAGGACCGGTGTGGCTCAATGGATAGAGCGTCGGCCTGTGGACAGAAGGGTCCCGGGTTCGATTCCCGGTCAAGGGCATGCACCTGGGTGGTGGGCACATCCCCAGTGGGGGGCGTGCAGGAGGCAGCTGGTCGATGTTTCTCTCTCATCATTGATGTTTCTAGCTCTCTATCCCTCTCCCTTCCACTCTGTAAAAAATCAATAAAAAATATTTTTTAAAAATATATATATATATTTTATTGATTTTCCACAGAGAGGAAGAGAGAGGGATAGAGAGTCAGAAACATCGATGAGAGAGAAACATCGACCAGCTGCCTCCTGCACGCCCCCCACTGGGGATGTGCCCTCAGCCACCAAGGTCCATGCCCTTGACCGGGAATCGAACCCGGGACCCTTCCGTCCGCAGGCCGGCGCTCTATCCACTGAGCCAAACCAGTTTCGGCAGATAAAATATATTTTTAAAAAATAAAAAAAAATAATAAAATTCTCTGTGTCAACCCTGGCCCGCCCGAGGACTCCTTCTGCAGAATCAGCAAAAACTCCCCGGTCGTCCCCAAAAATAGCGTTTGACGTCCCTCCCTCCGATGAGCTGTGCGGTGGACGTGGCTCAGACCTCTCCCAGCATCCGGAAGGAATGGGAGAGAAAAGGCATCTGGCACCTCCTTTGTCTGAACCGTCGGTCACAGCCAAGTCCCTCCCAGGGCGATGCACGCCAGCGCCGGGGAGCAATGAATCATTGAGTTGTCCGGACAGATGTCACCGAAGCGTTAGAGCGATGGGAAATGATAAAGGAGATGGCATGGTTCTCTCAGGTGCCCTGGTGTACTATTATTATTATTATTATTATTATTGATTTTTCACAGAGAGAAAGGGAGAGGGACAGAGAGCCAGAAACGTCGTCTTGCACGCCCCCTACTGGGGATGTGCCCGCAACCAAGGTCCATGCCCTTGACCGGGAATCGAACCCGGGACCTTTCCGTCCGCAGGCCGACGCTCTATCCACTGAGCCAAACCGGTTTCAGCTACTATTATTATTATTATTATTATTTTAATATATTTTATTGATTTTTAACAGAGAGCTAGAGAGATAGAAACGTCGATGAGACAAACATCGACCAGCTGCCTCCTGCACGCCCCCCACTGGGGATGTGCCCGCCACCAAGGTCCATGCCCTTGACCGGGAATCGAACCCGGGACCTTTCAGTCCGCAGACCGACGCTCTATCCACTGAGCCACACCGGTTTCGGCTATTTATTATTATTATTATTATTATTACCCTGTTTCCCCGAAAATAAGACAATGTCTTATAGTAATGTTTGCTCCCAGAGAGGCGCTAGGTCTTATGTTCAGGGGCTGTGTCTTATTTTCTCTCCATGAAGAAGAACACGGCGCACACGTATGGTCCCATGAACATAAAGGACACGGATTCCCTGCAGACGGTACGGCAGGACGGTCCCCGTCCGCACACACACACACCAGACACACGGCGAATCCTGCAGGATCGAGAACGGACTCACTGATTCCGTGACCATCGTGTCATCATCACCGTCTTCGGGAACATCATCCTCACCGTCCCGTTTCCTGGATTTCCCGGTGAATGTCTTGTGACTCCGTTTCTTCCAGAATCAGTGGACCGAATCTTTGATGGTTAGCCTGGGGGTGTGTGTGTGGGGGGGGGCTTATTTTCGGGTGGATGCCTTCTATTTCACTCAGAAGGAAACCTGTACGTAGGTCTTCTTTTCGGGGGATGTCTTATTTTCGGGGGAACACGGTATTATTATTATTATTATTATTATTATTATTATTATTTTGTTCCTTCTAATGTATAAAATGTATCTCAAAATGCTTTAAAATTTTATACAGACGGCCCTAATCGGTGTGGCTCAGTGGATAGAGCGTCGGCCTGCGGACCGAAGGGTCCCGGGTTCGATTCCAGGTCAAGGGCATGGACCTTGGTTGGGGGCACATCCCCAAGTGGGGGGGAGGGCGTGCAGGAGGCAGCTGATCGATGTTTTCTCTGTCATCGATGTTTCTAACTCTCTCTCTCTCTTTCTCTCTCTCTGTCTCTCTCCCTTCCTCTCGGTAAAACATCAACAAAATATATTTTTAAAAAAAGAAGAGGAAAAAAAGAAAGAGAGTGTCCTGGTTTGAGTTTTCGTTGGCAGGGGGAACTGGAACACTCACAGACAGGATTCTGCTTACGCACACAGATTCAGGAGCTCACATTCCAGATGTTACGAGTTGGCCTTTTCTGGGGGGAAAAACCCTACCGTTCAGCTAACCTATGATTAACAACGCGTGAGAGGAGCATATGGGATTCTCATTAAGGGTCTCAGAGAGCACACAGCTCCCTGTTCTGGGCTCAAAGAGTTATTTTCCTTTTTTAAAAAATATATTTTGTTGATTTTTTTACAGAGAGGAAGGGAGAAGGATAGAGAGCTAGAAACATCGATGAGAGAGAAACATCGACCGTCTGCCTCCTGCGCGCCCCTCCCCACTGGGAATGTGCCCGCCACCAAGGTCCATGCCCTTGACTGGAATCGAACCCGGGACCTTCCAGTCGCCAAGCCGACGCTCTATCCATTGAGCCAAACCGGTCTCGGCCAATAAAATATATTTTAAAAAAGAGAGAGAAAAAGGAAAAAAAAAAATATCTCAAAAGAACTGGTGGCCCAGAGAGAAGCTCACTACAGACCGATTCATTTGCCTTTCACCATAACCATATGGCTTGTCTCATTTTCGATTCTTATAAGTGTATTTCCAGTCAGACAGGATCCTACTCATCTGGGGGAAATGGTGACCAACACAGACGGATGAACAAGAACAGACCCAGAGAGAAGGAGCTCCGGGGTCAGCGGTCGGACCTCAGAGGTCCATCTATTCATCCATATATTCATCCATTCATCCACCATCCATCCATCCACTATCCATCCATCCATCCACCCATCCATTCATCTATCCACCCATTCATCCATCCACCCATCCATCCACCCATCCATCCGTCCATCCATCCATCCGTCTATCGGTCCATCCACCCATCCGTCCATCCATCCACCCACCCACCCATTCATCCATCCATCCATCCACCCACCAATCCATCCATCCATCCACCCATCCACCCATCCGTCCATCCATCCACCCACCCACCCATTCATCCATCCATCCATCCACCCACCAATCCATCCATCCATCCACCCACCCATCCATCCATCCATCCACCCACCCACCCATCCATCCACCCATCCACCCACCCACCCATCTATCCATCCATCCATCCAACCACCCACCCACCCATCCATCCATCCATCCATCCAACCACCCATCCACCCATCCATCCACCATCCACCCATCCATCCACCATCCACCCATCCACCCATAAATCCATCATCCACTCATCCATTCACCAATCCATCCATCATCCACCCATCCACCCACCATTCACCCATTTATCCATCATCCACCCACCATCCACCCATCCATCTATCCATCCATCCACCCACCATCCATCCATCCATCCATCCACCCACCCACCCATCCATCCATCCATCCACCCACCCATCCACCCATCCATCCACCCATCCACCCACCCATCCACCCATCCATCCATCCACCCATCCATCCATCCATCCATCCACCCATCCACCCATCCATCCATCCACCCATCCATCCATCCACCCATCCACCCACCCATCCACCCATCCATCCATCCATCCATCCATCCATCCACCCACCATCCATAAATAGGAGAGACCAACCAAAGGACTTGTGTGCACACATACGTGCCTAACCAGTGACCACAGGCCCCAGGGGGTGGGGGTTTGCGTGGGGCGCTGGGCTGGGGGATTGGAGTGGGAGGGTGGGGGGGTTGAAGACAACTACGGGATACCTTCATCAATAAAGAAATTAATTTTTTTTAAAAAAGAAAACAAAATATATATGCCATCATTGCCTGGTGATTCTGAAAAGATCATTTTTATTATCCAAATGTACATTGTCTAGATTTTTTTTTTTTTTTAAAAACACAACAACAAAACAACACAGCAAAACAGTCATGGAAATACGGGGTGTGCTATTTTTTGTGGGTGTACATTTCCAGGGGAGAGAGAATGTGTTTCTGGGTGTGTTTTTTTTCTGATAGTCTTTGGGTTTATACTGTAGGATTCTGTCTTAGCTCTCTCTCCTCTTCCTTCCTCCCTCTCTCCCCTGGAGGTCTTAAGAATAAACTTCCTGCCGAAACCGGTGTGGCTCAGTGGATAAGAGCCTGCGGACTCAAGGGTCCCGGGTTCGATTCCGGTCAAGGGCATGGACTCTGGTTGCGGGCACATCCCCAAGTGGCGGGGGGGGGGGGTGGGGGGTGTGTGCAAGAGGCAGCTGGTCGATGTTTCTGACTTTCTATCCCTCTCCCTTCCTCTCTGTAAAAGAAAAAAAAAAAATCAATAAAATATATTCAAAAACGCCGAAACCGGTGCGGCTCAGTGGGTAGAGCGACGGGCCTGCGGACAGAAGGGTCCCGGGTTCGATTCCCGGTCAGGGGCATGGACCTTGGTGGCTGCGGGCACATCCCCAGTGGGGGGCGTGCAGGAGGCAGCGGGATGGATGTTTCTCTCTCATCGACGTTTCTAGCTCTCTCTCTCTCTCCCTTCCTCTCTGTACAAAATCAATAAAATATATTTTTTAAAGAAGAGAGAGAGAGAGAGAGAGAGAGAGAGAGAGAGAGGTTGACAGGAAGCCAGGAAGGCTGGCCCACCACCCCCACTGCTCTAACCACTCACCCCGGAGTGGAGACCGTTAGCTGAAGCATCTTCCATCCTTGTTGGAGTGTGTCTGTTCTTTCCTGCTTAACGGCGGCCTGTAAGTTTCTGTGTATCTTGCCTGCGATTTTGTGACATAATAAAGGAGATTCCATATTTATTATTATTATGATTATCATTATTATTTTGTTCCTTTTAATGTATAAAATGTATCTTAAAATGTTTTTTTTAAAATATATATATATTTTATTGATTCTTTTACAGAGAGGAAGGGAAAGGGAGAGAGAGAGAGCTAGAAACATCGATGATGGGAGAGAATCACCGACCAGCTGCCTCCTGCACGCCCCCCACTGGGGATGTGCCCTCAGCCACCAAGGTCCACGCCCTTGGCCGGGAATCGAACCCGGGACCCTCCAGCCCGCAGGCTGACGCTCTGCCCACCAAGCCAAAAAACCGGTTTGGGCTGTCTCTTAAGATGTTTTTAAAATGTGAGAGAGATGGGCCAGAGCAGGGGACGGCCGACTTAATTTCTTAAAGTCTCAAGTCTCTCTTCATGGGTGTGTGTGTGTGTGTGTGTGTGTGTGTGTGTGCGCGCGCGCGCGCGCAGCCCTTCTCCGGAACCCAAACCCTGAATTGGAACTTTCCCCCTCCCCCCACGTGGGACGTAAAACAGATTCCTACACCCCCGTCCTTCCCCACTGTGAGGGGCCCCCCTGGAACGGAAATAGGACCAGGCTGTCTGAATGGGGAGGAAGTGGGAGGGTAGGGAAGGGGGAGAAGGGGAGGAATGTTAATTGCCTTTCCATGCCTGCTCTCCGATGCCTCGTAAAGAGCAAATAATTTATTCTCTTTCGTGAGGCAGAGAAGGGGTTTCGTTCTCCTCCTAGCCTTGTCGTCAAATTCGAAAGAAAAAAAAAATTATATATATATATATATATATAGTTTATATTTATATAAAAAGTGAATTCCAGCAAAGGCAAGGGTGGGGGAAGGAGGTTTTTGTTTGGTTGGTTTTTCATATATAAAATGGTAGCTGTATGGTAGGAAAGTTGTACATTTTAAAAAAATTTTTGTGTCGGCCGAAACCGGTGTGGCTCAGTGGATAGAGCGTCAGCCTGCGGACGGAAGGGTCCCGGGTTCGATTCCCAGGTCAAGGGCATGGACCTTGGTGGCGGAGGGCACATCCCCAGTGGGGGGCGTGCAGGAAGCAGCTGATGGATGTTCCTCTCTCATCCAAGTTTCTAACTCTCTGTCTCTCTCTCTTCCTCTCTGTGAAAAATCAATAATATATATCTTTTTTAAAAATCGTTTTTGCCCAGCTGGCGTGGCTCAGTGGTTGACCGTGGACCTAGGAACCAGGAGGTCAGGGTTCGATTCCCGGTCAAGGGCACAGGCCCAGGGTTGGGGACTCCATCCTCAGTGGGGGGCGTGCAGGAGGCAGCTGGTCCATGATTCTCTCTCCTCATGGATGTTTCTTTCCCTCTCTCTCTCTCTCTCTCTCTCTCTCTCTCTCTCTCTCTCTCCCTCTCCCTTATCAATATATTAAAAATAAAAAACTTTTTTTTTTAATCATTCTCGTTCCAAGCCCTTTTTGGGCAAGCTAGAGTTTAGAAGGGAGAGTCATCCTAAACAGAAGGATGGGTATGGATTCTAGAACGTTCTATGGTAAAAAGAAAACGGTAAATGGGTTAACCAGGGGGAAATAACTGGGCACGGTTCCTATCTGGGATTCATGCTCAGGGAATGCTCCTCCGACATCTTACAGACAGGCATCGGCCACACAGAAATCTCCATTTTTTCTCACCGAAAATAATGCCAGAGGAGAGAGACTCTGTGGACGGTGTGTCCTGTAAGCAGGCAGGCGAGCGAGTCCCGGGTGAATCTGTGGCCCTCCCTGCCCCGTCTGAAGGGCTTCCTGCCGGTCAAGGTCACTGCCACGGGGACACCCAACCTCAGGGTCACCGTGCCCCGCGCTGTATGGTGTTTGGACTCTAGACTCTTCACCCTGCATCCTGTGGACACTCCTGCTCCAAAGTCCTAAGGGGCTGGAAGCCAATCCCAGCATGACATTTTTTTAAAAAAAAATTTTAAATCTGAGAATGGCTGAATGGCACTTCCCCCAAAGCTGAATAGGATGCATGTTATTGCCTCCTGTTGGCCAAACACCCACACAGCTCTGGGCGAGTCCCCAATCTGGCAATGGATTCTGTACCCCCTTCCTCCCCTTTGACGTGTATTATCTCCACCTCGCCTTAGGACAGATTGTGGTAATAAAACAGCAAGGGGTCCTGAGTCAAGGGGTAGTTATGTAGCCACCTCGCCTTAGGACAGATTGTGGTAATAAAAAAGCAAGGGGTCCTGAGACGAGGGGTCAGTCTTTAGCCCCTTCAGCTGAAGCTCCTCTGACCCTCAAGGCCTTTCAAAACTATCTTCCGTCTTTGGATTCCTTCTTGAATCGCCATTCTCCCATTCCTTTTACTTTTCTTTTTTTTGTAAATTTACTTTTATTGACTTGAGAGGGAGAGAGAGAGGAAGGGAGAAGGAAAGAGACCGAGACAGAGAGAGAGAGAGAAACATCAGCGATGAGAGAGAGAACCGTGGATCGGCTGCCTCCTGCACGGCTCCCTCCCGGGGACGGGAGCCTCGGTCAGCCTTGAGAAGGAATCGAGCCAGGGACGCTCCTTCTGTCCGCAAGGCGCACGCCCTACCCGCCGCTACAAGCCCACGCTGTAAGTCCACGCCTCAGTAGACGTGGACGTAGGTGGTCTTGGTGTCCGTGCCCAGCACGTTCCTGGCCGTGCACTTGTAGAACCCCGCATCCCTCGGGGCGACCTGCTGGACGGTGAGGGACCCCTGGGGGTGCAGGAACCGGTGTCCGTACATCCGGGCCTGCGTCCCCGCCGCCAGCTGGGACCCGTCCGGGAGCTCCCACGTGATCTGGGCCTTGGGGATCCCGACGGCCACGCAGTCCATGCGCACGGCGGTCCCAGGGTGCGTGTAGATGACCGGCGTGGGCTGGCTGGTGATGCGGGGCGGGTAGGCGATGACGATGACCGGGAAGCTGACCACGGACGCGCCGTCCTCGCCGTTTCCCGTCCTCCTGCACACGTAGGTGCCCCGGTCGTACACGGACGCCTCCCGCACGGTGAGCGTGCCGTTGCCCCCCGCGGAGACGCGCCCCCGCGTCTGGGCGCCCCGCAGGGTCACGCCGTTGGGCAGCGTCCAGGAGACGGGCGCCGGGCGGCCCCCGGGCGCGGCCGGACCCGGCCCCGGGGGCAAGCACTGCAGCTCCAGGGTCTCGCCGTGGACGATGCTCACCAGGTTGCGGTACTGCTGCTTGGCGTCCGGCGTGCCCAGGCCCACCCGCAGGGACACCCGCCGCTCGGCCCGGCCGGCCGCGTTGCTGGCCACACACCGGTAGGCGCCCGCGTCGGCCGCCGCCAGCCCGGCGATGTGCAGCATGCCGTCGCGCTTGTGGAAGAACCGCTGCAGCCGCCGCCCGCCCGGGAGCTGCGTCCCGTTGGGCAGCGCCCACACGAGCGTGGGGGCCGGCACGCCGGACGCCGAGCAGTTGAGGCTGATGGTGTGCCCGGCGGCGGCCGTGATGGTCTCGTCCGCGGGGTCGTGGAACGCCGGCGTCTCCGCGGCGTCCAGGACGGCGAGCCGCACGGTCATCCTGGCCTCGCCGCCCTCGTTGCGCGCGATGCAGGCCAGCCGGACGGCGTCGCTCTTCCTCAGGCTGCGGATGTCCAGCGTCCCGTTACGGTGGATGGTCACCCGGTTTCCGAAATACGGGGCGGGCAGGGTGACGCCCTCGGGGAAGGCCCACAGGACCCTGGGCGCGGGGACGCCCCGGGCGAGGCAGTCGATGAGCTTCCGGCTGCCCTCCGGGCCGGCCTCGTTCACCGCGGGCAGGGGGTCCGCGTGGCCGTTGATGGTGGGCGCCCGGACGTGGACCTGCACCCACACCGTTTTGCGGTCCTCGCCGGCCGAGTTCCGGGCCACGCAGGTGTAGTTGCCGCCGTCGGCTCTCTGGGCCTTCTGGATGAGCAGCGTGCCATCTGCGTGCACCTGGTACTTGTCCGCGGGGCTGTGGTACTTGTTGTCCGTGGGGCCGTGGTAGTTGCCCGCGGGGCCGCTCGGGATGGGCTTGTTGGCGGGCGACAGCCAGGTGATCCTCGGCGGCGGCTCGCCCTTGGCCTCGCAGGGCACGGACACCGTGTCGCCGTAGGGCACCCGCACGACGGCGCCGCGCGTCCCGTTCCGGATGGCAGGGGGCGCCGCGATCACCTTGACCCGCACGGTCATGGCGTCCTTGCCCGCCCTGTTCTCGGCCACGCAGGTGTAGTCGCCCTCCTCGTGCAGGCCGACCTCGTTGAAGAACAGGGTCCCGTTGTGGAACACGACGTAGCGCTTGGACCGTGTCCCGACGCCATCGACGCCGTCCGGCTGCTCGAGGGGGTGCACCAGGCTCCCGTCCGGCAGGCTCCAGGAGATGGCGGGGTCGGGGAGGCCGGAGGCCACGCAGTCCACCAGGAGGTTGCCGCCGTAGGGGACCTGGTGCTGGTGGTGCTGGTGGGGATGGTGCTGGTGGGGAGGGCGGTGGCCGGCGTCGTCCTCCTTCTGCTCGATCCGGGCCGGCCGCGTGACCACGTTGACGCCCAGGACGACGAAGTCATCGCCCGCCTGGTTGCGGGCCACGCACAGGTAGTCGCCCGCGTCCCGCTCGGTGACGGCGTGGACCACGAGGGTGCCGTTGGCCAGGACCCGGACGCGGGGATCCAGGCTGAGGGAGGGGGAGGGGCAGGGGGAGGGAAAAAAAGAAGAGAAAGGAATGAGGTGGACGGGACGCCCGGAGACGGGAGGCCGCAGTGGCCGGGAGTGGACCTGCGAACCAGGTCACCGTTTGTCGTTGTTGTTCTTTTCCATTGTTGTTCTTTCTTCTTTCTTCCTCCTCCCTCCTCATCCTCCTCCTTCTCCTCCATTTCCTCCTCTTCCACCTCCATCTCCATTTCCTCCTCTTCCACCTCCATCTCCTTCTCCTCCTCTTCCTCCTTCTCCTTCTCCATCTCCTCCTCTTCCTCCTCCATCTCCTCCTCCTCCTCTTCCTGCTTCTCCTTCTTCTCCTCCATCTCTTCCTCCTCCTCCTCCATCTCTTCCTCCTTCTCCTTTTTCTCCTCCTCCATCTCTTCCTCCTCCTCCTCGTCCATCTCCTCCTCTTCCTCCTTCTCCTCCTCTATCTCCTCCCCCTCCATCGCCTCCTCTTCCTCTTCCACCTCCTCCTCCTCCTTCTCCCCCTCCACCATCTCCTCCATTTCCTCCTCCTCCTCCTCCATCTTCTCCTCCCGCCCCTCCATCTCGCCCTCCTTTATTGATTAAGGCATTACAAACATGTGCTTAGCCCCCCATTGCTCTCCGCCATCCCCAACCCTGCCCTCACCCTCACCCCCTGGTGTCTGTGTTCATTGGTTAGGCCTATATGCACGCACACAAGTCCTTTGGTTGATCTCTTCGCCTCACCCCCACCCCCACCCTCCCCTGCCTTCCCTCTGCGGTTTGAGCATCCGATCGGTGCGCCTCTGTCTCTGGATCTGTCTTTGTTCATCGGTGTATGCTGTTCATGAGTGAGATCATGGGCTATTCACCTCTCTCTGGCTGGCTTACGTCACAGAATAACGTGTGTGTGTGTGTGTGTGTGTGTGTGTGTGAATTTTCAACCAAAGATATTTTTCCCACGGATCTTCTGAGAGAGAGGAAGAGGAGAGACGGAGACACAGAGAGAAACATCGATGGGGTGACTACTGCTCGCACCCTGACCAGAACCCAGAGGAATGGGCCCTTGACCAGGAATCGAACCCGGGACCCTTCGGTCTGCAGGCCGACCCCTAGTGGTTACATTAACCTAATGCATAAAAACACCTAATGTCCAATAAGGCTTAGATTATTACATGTTAGGGATGGGACAACAGAAATGTTTTTTTTTTTTTTAAATATAAAGACCTTTATAGAATAGGGTTTTTTTTGTGTGTGTGTGTTTTTTTAAAAATATATTTTATTGATTTTTTTACAGAGAAGAGGAGAGACGGACAGAGAGCTAGAAACGTCGATGAGAGAGAAACATCGACCAGCTGCCTCTTGCACACCCCCTACCGGAGATGTGCCCGCAACCAATGTAGATGCCCTTGACGGGAATCGAACCCGGGACCTTTCAGTCCGCCGACCGACGCTCTACCACTGAGCCAAACTGGTTTCAGCTAGAATAGTTTTTTAAAAATATATTTTTACTGATCTCAGAGAGGATGGGAGAGGAAAAGAGAGAGACAGAGAAACATCCATAAGGAGAGAGAATCATGTATCGGCTGCCTCCTGCACGCCCCCTACTGGGGATAAAACCTGCAACCCAGGCCTGTGCCCTTGACCAGGAATTGAACCTTGACCTCCTTCCTGGTTCCTAGGTCAGTGCTTAACCACTGAACCACACTGGCTGTGCTAAATCTCCCCCAAATTTTTATGTATTTATTTACTTAAAAATACATTTTTTATTGATGTCAGAGAGGAAGAGAGAGACAGAAACATCCACGAGGAAAGAGAATCATGGAACGGGCTGCCTCCTGCACGCCCCCCACTGGGGATGGAGCCCACCATCCGGGCATGTGCCCTTGACCGGGAATCAAACCCAGGACCCTTCAGTCCGCAGGCCGACGCTCTATCCACTGAGCTACACCAGCGAGGGCGAGTGGTCAGTTCTTTTATTTTTTTAATTTTTATTTATTTATTTATTTATTTATTTATTTATAATATATTTTATTAAGAGAGGAAGAGAGAGGAATAGAGAATCAGAAACATCGATGAGAGAGAATCATCAACCAGCTGCCTCCTGCACACCCCCCCTCCCCCACTGGGGATGTGCCCGCTACCAAGATACATGCCCTCCACCAGAATCGAACCCAGGACCCTTCAGTCTGCAGGCCGACGCTCTATCCACTGAGCTACACCACCGAGGGCAAGTGGTCAGTTCTTTTAGATTAACATGATTAAAATGTTAAAAAAAAAAAAAAAAAAATTGCCGAAACCGGTTTGGCTCAGTGGGTAGAGCATCGGCCTGCCTACTGAAGGGTCCCGGGTTCGATTCCCGGTCAAAGGCATGGACCTTGGTTGCAGGCACATCCCCAGTGGAGGGCGTGCAGGAGGCAGCTGATGGATGATTCTCTCATCGATGTTTCTGACTCTCTCTCTCTTCCTCTCTGTAAAAAAAAAAAATCAATTATATTCAGAATGGAATGCACTCCGGGGCATTCCTATATCTGCATGTTTCAACGTTTCCAGCCGCTGCTGGCTCCTGAAACACGCGGGGTGTTCAGGGAACTCTGAGTGAGGAAGATAAATCGTCAGCTGTCCGAACCGGTGATTCACAGGGAGACATACCGGTAGAACGGCCCCAGGGAGGCATTCCTCCGTCCTCACTGCTGTCTCAGGCGTGCCAATGCCACCTCCACACACAGCCACACAGCCCTGGCCAGTGCGGCTCAGTGGATAGAGCGCGCGCCTGCGGACGGAAGGGTCCCGGGTTCGATTCCCAGTCAAGGGCATGGACCTTGGTGGCGGGCACATCCCCAGTAGAGGGTTTGCAAGAGGCAGCTGATCGATGATTCTCTCTCCTCATGGATGCTTCTTTCTCCCTCTCCCTTCCTCTCTGAAATCAATAAAAATAAAATTTTATTTTACTTTTCTTTTTAATATACTTTATTGATTTTTTACAGAGAGGAAGGGAGGAGAAAGAGTTAGAAATATTGATGATGAGTCTCTCCCCTCATGGATGTTTCTCTCTCTCCCGTCTGTCTCTGAAATCCATAAAAACACATTTAAGTGATAAAAATAAGGAAAGAAATGATAGAATCCTGACTGCGTGGCTCTAGTGGATAGAGCCTCAGCCTGCAGATGGAAGGGTCCCGGGTTCGATTCCCGGTCAAGGGCAGATGCCCGGGTTGCAGGCTCTGTCCCCAGGAGGGGGCGTGCAGGAAGCAGCCGACGCATGATTCTCTCTCATCATGGGTGTTTCTCTCTCTCTCTCCCTCTCCCTTCCTCTCTGTAAAAAAAAAAACCAATAAAATATGCTTTAAAAAAATCATACAGTTAAAACTATAAACTATTCAAACTAAAAGCACTGGCCCTGCCCGTGTGGTTCAGTGGTGACAGGGGTTCTCAGGGTCCAGGGTGTTTGATTCTGATCAAGGGCATGGATCTGGGTTCTGGGTGGGCTCCATGTGGGGGACCCTGGTCAGGCCACGCGGGAGGCAACCCATGGACGTGTCTCTCTCACATCGATGTTTCTCTCCCTCACCTCCTCCTCCCCGCTCTCCACTCTGTAAAAATTCAATATTACCTCGTGTTAACATGCGGGAGAGAGAAAGAGAGAGAGAGAGAGAGAGAGAGAGAGAGAGAACTCCTATGTGGGGCTGGCCAAACGCACTCTAGCTTATAAAGACCAGGCATCACTGTGTGACAAACTCAGGCGCCCCCAGAACCAGCGCACATGGACAGCAAGACCTGTGGGCCGTCATCCTGCCCAAGGGCACCCCAAGGAGACCGGCCCCGGGTGGGACCGTCTCTATTTGTGAAAAGAGAGGGGCACGCAGGAGCGCAATGGGGGACGGATGGATGGGTGGGTGGGTGGATGGATGGGTGGGAGGATGGAGACATGGACGGATGGATGGATGGATGGATGGATAGATGGCTCACAGGAGTGCAATGGTGGATGAATAGGTGGGTGGGTGGACGGATGGATGGATGGATGGAGACATGATGGATGGATGGATGGCTCACAGGAGCACAATGGTGGGTAGATGGACGGATGGATGATGGATGGATGGATGGATGATGGATGGATGGCTCACAGGAGCACAATGGTGGGTGGATGGATGGATGGATGATGGCATGATGGATGGATGATGGATGGATGGCTCACAGGAGCGCAATAGTGGTTGGATGGATGGACAGATAGAAGGATAGATAGGTGGATGGATAAATGGATAGAATGACTGGATGGATGGATGGATGGATGGAAGGATACATGGATGGATAGGTAGATGGACAGAAGGATGGATAAGTGGATGGACAAAAGGATGGATAGGTGGATGGATGAATGTATGGAAGGATGAGTGGATGGATGGATGAATGTATGGAAGGATGAGTGGATGGATGGATGAATGTATGGAAGGATGAGTGGATGGATGAATGTATGGAACGATGAGTGGATGGATGGATGAATGAATGGATGGGAGGATGAGTGGATGGATGGTACACAGGAGCACAATGGTGGGTGGATGGATGGATAGATGGATGGCTCACAGGAGTGCGATGGATGGATGGATGGATGGATGGATGAATGGATGGATAGGTGGGTGGATGAAAGGATGGATGGATGAATACATGGATGGATGGAATAGATGGATGGATACATGGATTGCTGGATGGATGGATGGCTCAAAGGAGTGCAATGGATGGATGGATGGATGGGTGGGTGGGTGGATGGATGGATACATGGATACATGGATGGGTGGATGGGTGGATGGGTGGATGGAAGGATGGATGGATGGATGGATGGGTGGATGGGTGGACGGATGGATGGATTGATACATGGATGGGTGGGTGGATGGATGGATAGGTGGATGGGTGGATGGATGGATGGATGGATAGGTGGATGGATGGATGGATTGATACATGGATGGGTGGGTGGATGGATGGATAGGTGGATGGGTGGATGGATGGATGGATGGATAGGTGGATGGATGGATGGATACATGGATGGGTGGATGGGTGGGTGGACGGATGGATGGATAAAAGGATGGATGGATGGGTGGATGGGTGGATGGATGGATGGGTGGATGGGTGGATGGATGGATGGATGGATGGATGAATGGATTGATGGGTTGATGAATGGATGGATGGGTGGATGGTTGGGTGGATGGATGGATTGATGAATGGATGGATGGATGGGTGGATGGATGAATAGATGGATGGATGGATGGATGGATACATGGATGGATGGATACCTGGATGGAAGGATGGATGGATACATGGATGGGTGGATAGGTGGATGGATGGATACATGGATGGGTGGACGGATGGATGGATGGATACATGGATGGGTGGATGGGTGGATGGGTGGATGGATGGATGGATACATGGATGGATGGACAGATGGATGGCTCACAGGACTGCAATGATGAACGGCTGCCCGCCTCCCCAGCAGCCAGGGCCGCGCACCTACCTGAACACGCCGTCCACCATCTGCTTGGAGGGCAGCCTCCACAGCACGCGCGGCCAGGGCTCGCCGGACGCGCTGCAGTCCAGCCGCAGGGTGCCCCCGTAGCGCACGTCCGTCCTCCGCGGCGAGCTGCCCGTGATGCGGGCATTGGCAG
Source organism: Nyctalus aviator (assembly GCA_036971965.1). Lineage (NCBI taxonomy): Eukaryota > Metazoa > Chordata > Mammalia > Chiroptera > Vespertilionidae > Nyctalus > Nyctalus aviator. Next base: position 51,246 of record JAPZQD010000048.1, on the reverse strand, counting down.
CCGCCCCGGCGGGCCTCACGCTCACGGCCACCTCCCGGCGGGCCGAGCCCACCAGGTTGGAGGCCACGCACCGGTACCGGCCGGAGTCTCTGGGGGCCAGGTTCCTGATGTACAGGGTGCCGTTGGGGAACAGGAAGAGCTTCCCCCGGAGGAACTGCGAGGGCCGGATCGGCGTGCCGTCGGGGGGCAGCAGCCAGCGCACGGAGGGGGCCGGCGCCCCCTTAGCCACACAGTGGACGTGGACGCTCAGCCCGGGGGCCAGCGTGATGTTCTCCATCGCCTCCTGCTGGATCACGGGGGGCAACGCAGTCACGTGCAGGCGGATGGCCAGGCTGTCGGCGCCCCCGGCGTTGCTGGCCACGCAGCGGTACACGCCCTGGTCGGAGAAGGACGCGTCCTTTATGGACAGGGTCCGGTTTGGGTGGACGGTCACCCGGCTCTCCGCGGGGGATGCGTGGAGCCACACCCGGCGATCAGGGAAGATCCAGGAGATCTGGGGGAGCGGGGTGCCCCGGGCCAGGCACTCCATGGAGATGGTGTCCCCGACGGACACGGTGATGTCCTGGTACTGGGTCTGGGTCTGGGATTGGGATGGGGAGGCGGCCAGGATCTGGGGGACCTGGGTGGACACGGAGAGCAGGACGGAGTGCCGGTCGGCGCCGTGCAGATTCTGGGCGGTGCAGACGTACTGGCCCCGGTCCTGGGGCTGGGCCCGGTGGATGAGGAAAGTGCCGTTTTTGAGGACTTGGAAGCGCTGGACGCGGGTGTTGGGGGTCAGCAGGGCGCCTGGAAGGGAAGGACCAAGAAGGAGGGGGATGGTGTGAGGCTCCGGAGAAATGTCCCCCCATTTTAAAAAAAAAAATTTATTTTGTAATTTTTTGCAGGGAGGAAGGGAGAGGGAGAGTGAGAAACGTCCATCAGCCGAAACCGGTGCGGCTCAGTGGGTAGAGCGTCGGCCTGAGGACGGAAGGGTCCCAGGTTCGATTCCCGGTCAAGGGCATGGACCTCGGTGGCGGGCACATCCCCAGTGGGGGGCGTGCAGGAGGCGGCTGATGGGGGATGTTTCTCTCTCATCGATGTCTCTAGCTCTCTATCTCTCTCTCTCTTTCTCTCTGTAAAAAAAAATCAATAAGATATATTTAAAAACACACACACACACACAAACAACTAAAAATACATCCCAAGAAAGCAGAAACACCCATCAGAGAGGACATAGGCACCTCTATGTTCATAGCAGCCCCGTTCTCCGTCGGTAAGATAAGGATACAGCCTAAGTGCCCATCAGCACACGGGCGGATAAAAATGCCAGGGGAGCTGGGTGTGTAGCTCCGTGGCTGTCTGTCCCGCTCTCTCCCACTCTCCCTGGATATACGTTTAACCCGGCCGGCGTGGCTCAGTGCTTGAGCATCAACCGAGGAACCAGGAGGTGAGGGTTTGATCCTCGGTCAAGGGCACAGGCCCGGGGTGTGGGCTCCACCCCCAGTAGGGGGCGTGCAGGAGGTGGCCGATCCATGATTCTCTCTCCTCATGGAAGTATCTCTCTTGATCTATTTCCTCTCCCTTCCTCTCTGAGATCAATAAAAATATTCTTTCCTTTTTAAAAAAAATATATATATTTTATTGATTTTGTTTTTACAGAGAGGAAGGGAAAGGGATAGAGAGCTAGAAACGTCGATGAGAGAGAAACATCGACCAGCTGCCTCTTGCACACCTCCCACCGGGGATGTGCCCGCAACCAACGTACATGCCCCTGACCGGAATGGAACCCGGGACCTTTCAGTCCGCAGACCGACACTCTATCCACTGAGCCAAACCGGTTTCAGCAATAAAAAAATCCTTAAAGCCCTAACCGGTGTGGCTCAGTGGTAGAGCACCGGCCTGCGGACAGAAGGGTCCCGGGTTCGATTCCCAGTGAAGAGCATGGGCCTTGGTTGCGGGCACATCCCCAGTGAGGGGGCGCGTGTGCAGGAGGCAGCTGATCGATGTTTCTCTCTCATCATCAATGTTTCTGATTCTCTCTCCCTCTCTCTTCCTCTCTGTGAAAAGTCAATAAAACAAACAAACAAACAAACAAACATGCATGCTGAAGCCGGTGTGGCTCAGTGGGTAGAGCGTCGGCCTGCGGACGGAAGGGTCCCGGGTTCGATTCCCGGTCAAGGGCATGGACCTTGGTGGCGGGCACATCCCCAGTGGGGGGCGTGCAGGAGGCGGCGGATGGGTGTGTCTCTCTCATCATCGGTGTGTCTAGCTCTCTCTCTCCCTCTCCCTTCCTCCCTGTGAAAAACCAATAAAACAGACAAGACATGCGCAGGCAGGCGCTCCGCCCCCTCACCGGTGGAGACCTTGGTCCACGTGATGAACGGCTCTGGCCTCCCCGTGGCCTCGCACGGGATCACGGCGTCCGCGTCGGCCGCCACGGTCACGGCCAGGGGCGACTTGCTGACGATCCTCGGCGCCTCCCCGGCGGCCCAGAGCTTAGACGCCACCGCGGCCGGCGGCCCTCCCGCCGCCGAGAAGACGCGGCCCGCGACCGGACGGAAGGTTCCAGAAGGCGGCCGGGGGGCCGTCACGAAGGGGCCGGCCCGGGTGGAGGCCGGCGGAGGCGGGGCTGGAGGGGCCGGGGGGCCCAAGTCCACGTGGGAGAGGACGGTCTGGGTGCGGAGGCGATGGTCAGCGGTGGATGGGTGGACGGCTCGTCCCCGGGTCCCTGGGGCCGGCGGGGCCGGGGTCTGGGTCTTCGGGGTCACGGCCGAGGGTGGCCACCAGAAGGTCCTGTTGAGGGAGAACGGGGACCTCCCCCCGGACGGGTAAGGGGATCTGACGTCGGGGAGGCTGTTGGAGCCAAGCGCGTTGGCATTGCTGTGGTGGGTGGGGCCCGTGGCCAGGAGGGGCCTCGCCGTCCGCCACGGGTCCACGGCGGTGGCCGGGCCGGGAGGGGTCGGTCTCAGCGTCGTCGTCGTCGCCGTCGCCGAGAGCTTGCGGTCCCGCAGAACCCGCCACGGCGACGCCGTGATGACGCCCGGCCGGCTGGTTCCTTGCGGACGAGGAGGGTGGATGGTTGCGGGGTATCGGAAGGGGCTCCGCGTGGTCCACACGGGGGGTCTCCAGGTCCCCCTCGGAGGGACGGGCGGGCCGGAGACGGCGGCCGGCTGGGTTGGGAGGAGTCGGACGTGACCGTCCGGGCGGTGCTGGTGCTGGTGCTGGTGGCCGTCGGGGCCGCGGACGAGGATGTGCGTGGTCTTCTCATCCTTCCCGGTGGCCTCCTGGCTCGGCGTGGCGTGAATGGTGTCTGTCCTGGGAGATGGGGTGGTTGGGTCATTTACTGGCCACCAAGTTGGCCGTGTCATCTTCTCCTCCTTCTCCTTCTCCTCCTCCTCCTCCTTATCCTTTTTCTTCTCCTTCTCCTCCTCCTTCTTCTCCTCCTCCTTCGTTTCCTCCTCCATCTCCTCCTCCTTATCCTTTTTCTTCTCCTTCTCCTCCTCCTCCTTCTCCTCTTTCTCCTTCTTCTTCTCCTCCTCCTTCTCCTCTTTCTCCTTCTTCTTCTCCTCCTCCTTCTCCTCTTTCTCCTTCTTCTCCTCCTCCTCCTCCTTCTCCTCTTTCTCCTTCTTCTTCTCCTCCTCCTTCTCCTCTTTCTCCTTCTTCTTCTCTTCCTCCTCCTTCTCCTCTTCCCCCTTCTTCTTCTCCTCCTCCATCTCCTCCTCCTCCTCCGTCTGGGTACTGGGGACCCCCACGGAGCTGGAGGAGTCCGTGGACACTGGAGGCGGTGGCGGGCTGGACGGGCGGTAGACGGTGTCCGTGGGGGCGGGATTCACAGCCACGGGACGGGTGGCGGGGAGCGGGGCTGGCGTGAGGACACCAGGATCCCGACCACGGGCGGAGGATCCATCCCGACGAGAAGCTGCGTCGACACCCGTGCTCCGCGGAGACGAAGCAACCACGCCTTCTTGCGTAGAGACCGCCACAAACATGGACGGGGGTGCCTCCGAGGGCGGACCCGGGTCCCCCGCCTCTTGGGGAGAGGGTGCCGCGTGCGTTGGGGTCTCCAAAGAGGGGGTGGGGGGGGCGTCCGTCTGCAGAACCCCAGGCTGGGCCGTCCTCGGCGGACCCTGGCTTTCCGTTCCCGGAACGCTGGGCGTCAAGAATTCGTTCTTCGTGTCTCTCACGGTGGAGACTTCGAACCCAGATGGTGCCGGGACACGGATGACGGGATCACGGACGGCGTCACGCGTGTCAGAGTCGTCGGAAGTCTCCGTTTCTCTCTCCTCGGACGCGGGCGTGGACGTGGCCAGCGCTGTATGTCGGGGCGCACCACGAGATGCATGCGTGTTGGGGGCGGTGGTGGTGCTAGGAGCCGCTGCTGTCATGGCCTCCTGGGGACCCCCGGTTCCCAGGGAGACGGTGGCGGGCACCAGGGCCGTGCCCGGACGGGGGGTCATGGTGGCGCCCGGGAGTGCTGTCTCCGCAGGGCCCGCCGAGGAGGTGCCGGGCCTGTGTTTGTGCGGCCTCCTCCCGTGCTTTCTCCGTGGGGTCCCCTTGGTCGCGGGCTCCGCAGGCGTCCCCACACCCACCTGTCTGGGGGTCCCCGCCGTAGGCTCCCCCCAAGAGGTGGGCACCGACCAACCGTCCCCTCGCCCGGGGGTCACGGCTTCGGGTTCTTGAATGAGTCCAGGGGAGAAGGCCCCTGTCCTGGCGAGCGTGGTGGGCGTGCGCGTCGGCTTGTGACGCTGTCGGCCGCGGTGGGGCCGTGGCCGCCTCCTGCCCCCGCCGTGGGGCCGTTTCCGGGGAGGGGGAGTGGCGGTGGCGGTGGTGGGCGCCATGGAACCCACTCCATTCTCAGCGAGAAAACCAAGCAACGGGGTGGATTCCACGCCGAAAGGCTCCGTCGCGGATCCTCGGGAGCCGGGGGGCGCTCTCCCCGGCGTGACTCCTCCCGGAAGCTTCCGAGGGTCCGCCTCCGTGCCTTTTCCGGCCCAGGGGTCCACCGCGGACAAGGCGGACGTTGGGGCGACCCCTCGGGACGCCTGTCCTTCCGTCTCGGCCTCCTCCGATGGCGAAGGGGTCGCCCATTCGGGATCCGCGGAAGGCACGGGGTCCGACGGGCCCACAGAGGCGGCCGCCGCCGAGGGGGACGCGTTCTCACGGAATGGTGGCTGGGGCACGGGTCCAGCGTCTGCCGCCGTCATCGACCGGTCTCCCGTGGCGATGGTGGGGCTGGCGGCTCGGGTTGACCAGCTGGCCATGGGTTGGGTTGACCAGTTGGCCATGAGTTGAGTAGACCAGTTGGCCATGAGTTGAGTAGACCAGTTGGCCATGGGTTGGGTTGACCAGTTGGCCATGGGTTGGGTTGACCAGTTGGCCATGGGTTGGGTTGACCAGCTGGCTATGGGTTGAGTAGACCCGCTGTCCGTGGCTGGAGTAGACCAGCTGTCGGTGGGCGTGTGATTGCTGACGGATGCCTTGTTGGTCGGGTCCAGGATCTGGGGCGTGGAAGACTCGTAAGGCACCTCCGATGGCCCTGGGGTGGCCACGGCCCACGGAGGCAGACCCTGTGTCTTTTCAGGAAACTCCTCCTCGTCGTCGTCGTCGACGGATTCTTGCAGATGGGAGCCAGTGAGATCGGAGCTGGTGGCTCCGGCTTCCGTTGTAAGGACCCCAGGCCCGGACACGGGCTCCTCCTCCCCCATGAACAGAGCGTCTGCCGAGAACTCCTCCTCAGGACCCTCTGTCCTGTGGGCCGCCGGGGACACGGAGGGAGGAGGCGCGACGGGATGGACGGGTGTGGCGTCGTCGGTGCTCTCGGCGGGCGCCGTGGCGGTCTCCGTGGCGGCCTCGGGCCCCTCCGTGCCCCCATCCCTGGGGGGGTTCCTCCCTCGGACCCGGGCCAGGATGTGGGCCCAGTGGTCGGGGTTGATCTGCTTGCTGGCCACGTGGACCCTCCGCCTGGACTCGAAGCCGCGGCGGCCCTCGGCGACGCGGCTCTCCGCCGGCTCCTTCTCGGGGTGCCTCCAGGGTTTCGGCTTCCGGCGCCCCTTCTGGTCCTTGGGGGGCGGGACCCTCCTCGACGGGGTGTCTCCGGGGGGGCCGACGCCCGAGCCTCCTTCGTCGTCCACAACGCCCCCTCTGGGCCGGGACGGGCTCCGCCCGCCGGGGCGGCGCCCCCGTTTGGACGCCCTGCCCCCCGGCCCTCTCCTGCTCACCGCGACGCCCACCGTGAGCTGGTCCGCCCCCTGCAGGTTGACGGCGACGCACCGGTAGAAGCCTGCGTCGCCGGCCTGCACCTCGGGGATGGAGAGGGTCCCGTTGGCCAGGACGTAAGCCCTGGAGGTATTGGCCAAGGCGCGGACCATCCGCTGGTTGGGAAGGATCCAGGTGAGCTGGGCCTCGGGCACGGCCAGCGCCCGGCAGGGCAGGGTCAGGGGTTCGCCCGGATTCTTGGGGACGCTCGCCGCCCGCCCGTCCTCGGGGGGCGGTGCCGTCCGAGGCAGCACCACGAGCCGGAAGGCCAGGCTGGCCGTCTCGTCCGGCACCGCGGCCAGGCACCGGTACAGCCCCGTGTCCGCGCGTGCGGCCGCCGCGATCCTCAGCCCGCCTCCGGTCAGGATGGAGAGCCTGCCGTCCGCGTCCCGGCGGGCGGACGCCGATAGCACCGAGCCGTCCGGGAGAACCCAGGCGATGGAGGGGCTCTCCGACGCCCGCACGTGGCACGCCAGCTCGCACGGCGAGCCTTCGAGGACGGCCAGGGCCGTTGGGGCGTCCGGGTCCGGCTCGATCATGACCCAGCTCCGGCCGCGAGCCCTGCCCGTGTCCTCCTCGCTGCCGGACGCCGTCCAGGCCAACGGCGACCGGTACGACAGCAGGACCCGCTGGGCCGTGCTCTGGCGGCGGTTGAGCTGCAGGCGCACGGACGGCTGGAGGATCCAAGCAGGTGTGGCCAGCACGCGTGCGCGGACGCCCGTGTAGTACAGCGCGTCCGCGTCGGCGTCTTGTCTGTAGGAGGCGGCCGCCCCGTGGCCGTCGGCGTCGGGAACCACCTCCCGGTTCAGGGTCACGGGCACCTCGCTGTAGTAGGCGATGAGCTTCCAGAGCTTCTCGTACTTCTCCCGCGTCATGGGGCACGCGATCTCGAGGGCGATGGTGGCGTTGACCTCCGTTTCCTGGGACTCCGTCTGGTTCAGCCGCACGGCCTCCAGGCGGGGCGGCCGCCGGACGCCGCAGGCCAGGCTCACCGTGTTCCCGTGCTCGTCCGTCATGTTGAAGCCGACCGTCCAGGGCGGGGACGGGAGGGCGGCCGCGGGGAGCAGGCCGTCGGCGTCTGCGTCTCCGTCTGGTTCTCCTCCTCCTCCTTCTTCTTCCTCTTCTTCGTCCTCCTCGCCGAAGACGCGGTTGCTGCTGCCGCTGCCGGTCGCGTTGGGCCTCAGCGGGGACTCGATGGAGGGCCTGGCGCACGGGATGTCCCGGAGCGAGTGCAGCTCGCGGCCGAGGAGCGCGCGGGGGCTGGCGCAGGCCGCGCAGAGCTGGCCGCCCTCGTAGGCCTTGTCCTTCTTGCACTTGAGAATGCCTGGGGGGGGGCGGGAAGCCGGGAGATGTGGTGTGAGCGAGGGGGGAGAGAGAGAGAGAGGTGGGGAGGAAAGGAGGAAGCCCTGGCTGGTGTGGCTCAGTGGGTAGAGCGTAGGCCTGCAGATTGAAGAGACCCGGGTTTCATTCACGGTCAAGGGCATGGACCTTGGTGGCGGGCTCCATCCTCATTAGGGGGTGTGCAGGGAGCAGCTGATGGATGTGTCTCTCTCATCGTTGCTGTTTCTCCCTCTTCCTTCCTTTCTAATATCAATAATATGTATATATGTTTTTTTAAAAGAAAAGAAAGAAGAGAAAAAAAAGGAAGAAAAAAATGAAGGAAGAAAAGAAAAAAAAGAAAGAAAGAAAGAAGAATGAGAAAAGAAAGAAAAGAAAAGAAAGAGAATGAATGAGAAAAGAAATAAAGAAAGAAGGAAAGAGAGAAAGAAAAGAGAAAGAAAGAAAGGGAGAAAGAAAGGAAGGAAGAAAGAGAAAAGAACGAAAGAAAAAAGAGAAAGAAAAAGAAAGAAACAAAGACAGACAGAAAGAAACAAAGAAAGACAGAAACAAAGGAAGACAGAGAGAAACAAAGAAAGACAGAAACAAAGGAAGACAGAGAGAAACCAAGAAAGACACAGAGAAATGAAGAAAGACAGAGAGAAACAAAGACAGACAGAGAGAAACAAAGAAAGACAGAGAGAAACAAAGAAAGACAGAAACAAAGAAAGACAGAGAGAAACAAAGAAAGACAGAGAGAAACAAAGAAAGACAGAGAGAAACAAAGAAAGACAGAGAGAAACAAAGAAAGACAGAAACAAAGAAAGACAGAGAGAAACAAAGAAAGACAGAAAGAAACAAAGAAAGACAGAGAGAAACCAAGAAAGACACAAAGAAACCAAGAAAGACAGAGAGAAACAAAGACAGAAACAAAGAAAGACAGAGAGAAACAAAGAAAGACAGAGAGAAACAAAGAAAGACAGAAAGAAACAAAGACAGAGAGAAACCAAGAAAGACAGAGAGAAACAAAGACAGACAGAGAGAAACAAAGACAGACAGAGAGAAACAAAGACAGAGAGAAACAAAGACAGAGAGAAACAAAGACAGACAGAGAAACAAAGACAGACAGAGAGAAACAAAGACAGAGAGAAACAAAGACAGAGAGAAACAAAGACAGACAGAGAGAAACAAAGACAGACAGAGAGAAACAAAGACAGAGAGAGACAAAGACAGAGAGAAACAAAGAAAGACAGAAACAAAGAAAGACAGAGAGAAACAAATACAGACAGAGAGAAACAAAGACAGACAGAGAGAAACAAAGACAGAGAGAAACAAAGACAGAGAGAAACAAAGACAGACAGAGAGAAACCAAGACAGACAGAGAGAAACAAAGACAGACAGAGACAAACAAAGACAGACAGAGACAAAGAAAGACAGAGAGAAACAAAGACAGACAGAGAGAAGAAAGTGAGAGAAGCTGCCCCATGCCCCCCGTGGCTCAGATCAGGCCTTGTCCCCAGGGCCGACGGACAGACAGACAGCCCCCTGGTCCCTCCCTCCCTCCTTCCCTCCCCTCCGCGCCCCCCTCTCACCGGGAGCCCGGGCCACCCAGCCCGGCAGCCAGCCCATCGCGCAGTCGCAGGCCCAGGGGTTGCCCTGCAGAAACACGTTCTCCAGCAGTGGCATGGCCCACAGCAGCCACTCGGGCAGCCGGCTCAGCCAGTTGTCCGCCAGGTACAAGTGCCGGACACCAGGGGACATGCAGGAGGCAGCTGATGGATGTTTCTCTCTCATCATTGCCGTTTCTCCCTCTTCCTTCCTCTCTAATATCAAAAATATATATGTATTTTTTAAAAGAAAAGGAAGAGAAAGAAAAGAAAAAAAGGAAGAAAAGAAAGAAAGAAGAAAGAATGAGAAAAGAAAGAAAAGAATGAATGAGAAAAGAAAGAAAAAATAAAGAAGGAAAGAGAGAAAGAAAAAAGAAACAAAGAAAGAAAGAAAGGAAGGGAGAAAGAAAGAAAGGAAGAAAGAAAGAGAAAAGAATGAAAGAAAGAAGAGAAAGAAAAAGAAAGAAACAAAGACAGACAGAAAGAAACAAAGACAGAGAGAAACAAAGACAGACAGAGACAAAGACAGAGAGAAACAAAGACAGACAGAGAGAAACAAAGACAGACAGAGAGAAACAAAGACAGACAGAGAGAAACAAAGACAGAGAGAAACAAAGACAGAGAGAAACAAAGACAGAGAGAAACAAAGACAGAGAGAAACAAAGACAGAGAGAAACAAAGACAGACAGAGACAAAGACAGAGAGAAACAAAGACAGACAGAGAGAAACAAAGACAGACAGAGAGAAACAAAGACAGACAGAGAGAAACAAAGACAGAGAGAAACAAAGACAGAGAGAAACAAAGACAGAGAGAAACAAAGACAGACAGAGAAACAAAGACAGACAGAGAGAAACAAAGACAGAGAGAAACAAAGACAGACAGAGAGAAACAAAGACAGAGAGAAACAAAGACAGACAGAAACAAAGACAGAGAGAAACAAAGACAGAGAGAAACAAAGACAGACAGAGAAACAAAGACAGACAGAGAGAAACAAAGACAGAGAGAAACAAAGACAGACAGAAACAAAGACAGAGAGAAACAAAGACAGAGAGAAACAAAGACAGAGAGAAACAAAGACAGACAGAGAAACAAAGACAGACAGAGAGAAACAAAGACAGAGAGAAACAAAGACAGAGAGAAACAAAGACAGAGAGAAACAAAGACAGACAGAGAAACAAAGACAGACAGAGAGAAACAAAGACAGAGAGAAACAAAGACAGACAGAGAGAAACAAAGACAGAGAGAAACAAAGACAGACAGAGACAAAGACAGAGAGAAACAAAGACAGACAGAGAGAAACAAAGACAGACAGAGACAAAGACAGAGAGAAACAAAGACAGAGAGAAACAAAGACAGAGAGAAACAAAGACAGACAGAGAGAAACAAAGACAGACAGAGAGAAACAAAGACAGACAGAGAGAAACAAAGACAGACAGAGAGAAACAAAGACAGAGAGAAACAAAGACAGAGAGAAACAAAGACAGACAGAGAGAAACAAAGACAGAGAGAAACAAAGACAGAGAGAAACAAAGACAGACAGAGAGAAACAAAGACAGACAGAGAGAAACAAAGACAGAGAGAAACAAAGACAGAGAGAAACAAAGACAGAGAGAAACAAAGACAGAGAGAAACAAAGACAGAGAGAAACAAAGACAGACAGAGAGAAACAAAGACAGACAGAGAGAAACAAAGACAGAGAGAAACAAAGACAGAGAGAAACAAAGACAGAGAGAAACAAAGACAGAGAGAAACAAAGACAGAGAGAAACAAAGACAGACAGAGAGAAACAAAGACAGACAGAGAGAAACAAAGACAGAGAGAAACAAAGACAGACAGAGAGAAACAAAGACAGACAGAGAGAAACAAAGACAGAGAGAAACAAAGACAGAGAGAAACAAAGACAGACAGAGAGAAACAAAGACAGACAGAGAGAAACAAAGACAGAGAGAAACAAAGACAGAGAGAAACAAAGACAGAGAGAAACAAAGACAGAGAGAAACAAAGACAGACAGAGAGAAACAAAGACAGAGAGAAACAAAGACAGACAGAGAGAAACAAAGACAGACAGAGAGAAACAAAGACAGACAGAGAGAAACAAAGACAGACAGAGACAAAGACAGAGAGAGACAAAGACAGAGAGAAACAAAGACAGAGAGAAACAAAGACAGACAGAGAGAAACAAAGACAGAGAGAGAGAAACAAAGACAGAGAGAGACAAAGACAGAGAGAAACAAAGACAGAGAGAAACAAAGACAGACAGAGAGAAACAAATACAGACAGAGAGAAACAAAGACAGACAGAGAGAAACAAAGACAGAGAGAAACAAAGACAGACAGAGAGAAACAAAGACAGACAGAGAGAAACAAAGACTAAAAAAAAGAAAGAGAGAAACAAAGACAGAGAGAAACAAAGACAGACAGAGAGAAACAAAGACAGAGAGAAACAAAGACAGAGAGAAACAAAGACAGAGAGAAACAAAGACAGACAGAGAGAAACAAAGACAGACAGAGAGAAACAAAGACAGAGAGAAACAAAGACAGACAGAGAGAAACAAAGACAGACAGAGAGAAACAAAGACAGACAGAGAGAAACAAAGACAGAGAGAAACAAAGACAGAGAGAAACAAAGACAGAGAGAAACAAAGACAGACAGAGAGAAACAAAGACAGAGAGAGACAAAGACAGAGAGAAACAAAGAAAGACAGAAACAAAGAAAGACAGAGAGAAACAAATACAGACAGAGAGAAACAAAGACAGAGAGAAACAAAGACAGAGAGAAACAAAGACAGACAGAGAGAAACAAAGACTAAAAAAAAGAAAGAGAGAAACAAAGACAGAGAGAAACAATGACAGACAGAGAGAAACAAAGACTAAAAAAAAGAGAGAAACCAAGACAGACAGAGAGAAACAAAGACAGAGAGAGACAAAGACAGAGAGAAACAAAGACAGAGAGAAACCAAGACAGACAGAGAGAAACCAAGACAGACAGAGAGAAACAAAGACAGAGAGAAACAAAGACAGACAGAGAGAAACAAAGACAGACAGCGAGAAGAAAGTGAGAGAAGCTGCCCCATGCCCCTCCTGGCCCAGATCAGGCCTTGTCCCCGGGGCCGATGGACAGACAGCCCCCTTGTCCCTCCCTCCCTCCCTCCCTCCCCTCCCCTCCCCTCCCCCCTCTCACCGGGAGCCTGGGCCGCCCAGCCGGGCAGCCAGCCCATCGCGCAGTCGCAGGCCCAGGGGTTGCCCTGCAGAAACACGTTCTCCAGCAGCGGCATGGCCCCCAGCAGCGCCCCCGGCAGCCGGCTGAGCCGGTTGTCGGCCAGGTAGAGGTGCCGGAGGCCGGACAGCGGGAACTGGCCGAGGGGCCGGACGGTGGCGAAGGCGGCCGGGTGCAGCTGGGCCAGCCGGTTGCCCTCCAGCTGCAGCAGCCGCAGGGACCGCAGGCCTAGGAGGGCGTGGGGGTGCAGGAACTCCAGCTGGTTGTGGTCCAGGTGCAGCCGGACGAGGCCCCCCAGGCCGCGCAGGGTGTCGGCCGTCAGCACCCGCAGCTTGTTGTAGCTGAACTTCAGGACCTGAGGGCAGGTGGGAAGGAGGGGGGGGGGGGGCAGGAGGTCAGGGTTCGATTCCAGGTCAAGGGCACAGGCCCTGGGTTGCAGGGTTCATCCCCAGGAGGGCATGCAGGGGGCGTGCAGGAGGCAGCCGCGTCCATGATCCTCTCTCCTCATGGACGTTTCTCTCTCTCTCTCTCTCTCTCTCTCTCTCTCTCTCTCTCCCTGTCTCTCTGTCTCTGTCTGTGTCAGTCTCTGTCTCTCTCTCTCTTTCTCATCTATCTGAAATCAATAATAATATTTATTTTTTTAAAAGAAAGATTTTGCCGGTGTGGCTCAGCGGATAGAGCGTCGGCCTGCGGACTGAAGGGTCCCGGGTTCGATTCCCCGTCAAGGGCGCAGGCCCAGGAGGGGGCGTGCAGGAGGCAGCCGCGTCCATGATTCTCTCTCCTCATGGACATTTCTCTCTCTCTCTCTGTCTCTGTCTGTCTCTCTCTGTGTCTCTCTTTCGCATCTATCTGAAATCAATAAAAATATTTATTCATCATTATTATTTTTTTAATAAATGTTATTAATTTGTACAGAGAGGAAGGGAGAGAGATAGAGTTAGAAACATCGTTGAGAGAGTCATCATCAATCAGCTGCCTCTTCCACACCCGCTATTGGGGAATATGCCCGCAACCAAGGTCCATGCCCCTGACCGGGAATCGAACCCGGGACCCTTCAGTCCCCAGGCCGACGCTCTGTCCATTGAGCCAAACCGGTCTCGGCAGAAATCAATAAAAATATTTATTTTTTAAAAGAAAGATTTTGCCGGTGTGGCTCAGTGGGTAGAGCGTCGGCCTGCGGACTGAAGGGTCCCGGGTTCGATTCCCCGTCAAGGGCGCAGGCCCAGGAGGGGGCGTGCACCAGGCAGCCGGTCCATGATTCTCTCCTCATGGACGTTTCTGTCTCTCCCTCCCTCTCCCTTTCTCTCTGAAATAAGTTAAAAATATACAATATATATATATGTTCTTTTTTGAATTTAATAAATCTTTGCTCAAATTATTACAATTGTTTCTCCTCCTTTCCCCCCATAGCTCCCCTCTACCCGGTTTCCATCAGTATATATATATTTTTTTAAAAAAAAAGATTACATCAGGCCCTAACCGGTGTGGCTCAGTGGATAGAGCCTCGGCCTGCAGACTGAAGGGTCCCGGGTTCGATTCCCGTCAAGGGCACGGACCTCGGTGGCTGAGGGCACATCCCCAGTGGGGGGCGTGCAGGAGGCAGCTGGTCGATGATTCTCTCTCATCGACGTTTCTGGCTCTCTCTCTCTCTCCCCTCCTCTCTGTGAAAAATCAATAAAATATATTTAAAATAAATAAATAAATAATAAATAATAAAAATAAATAAATACAATAAAATAAGTAAAATAAAAAAGTGAAACAATAAAATAAAATAAAAAATAAATTAATTAAATTAAATTTAATTAAAACATTAAATCAAATAAATAATAAATCAAATAAATAATAAAATAAATAAGTAAAATATAATAATAAAAATAATAAAACTAAATAAAAATATAACAAAGTAAATAAAATAAAATGAAATAAAATAAAATAATAAATAAATAAATAAAATAATAAATAAATAAAATGAATGAATAATAACATAAAATAAAAAGTAAGATGAAATTAATAGTTAAATAAAATAAACTAAATTAAGTTAATAAATAAAATAACAGATAAATAAGTAAATAATAAAGTAAAATAAAAAGAAAAGCAAAATAAATAGAAGATAAAGTAAAAACAGTAGAACAGAATAACATGAATAAAACGATAAAATACAATAAAATAAAATAATGAAATAAGCCGAAACCGGTGTGGCTCAGTGGATAGAGCGTCAGCCTGTGGACGGAAGGGTCCCGGGTTCGATTCCCGGTCAAGGGCATGGACATTGGTGGCTGAGGGCACATCCCCAGTGGGGGGCGTGCAGGAGGCAGCTGGTCAATGTTTCTCTCTCATCGATGTTTCTCACTCTCTATCCCTCTCTCTTTCTCTCTGTAAAAAATCAATACAATAGATTTAAAAAAATAAGATAATGAGATGCGAGCGCGGGCGGTACCTGCAGGGCGCCGAGGTCCCGGAGCGCGCCATCGGGGATGCTGGGGATGTTGTTCCCGTGGAGCATGAGCAGCTCAAGCTTCGTCAGCCCGGCGAAGGCGGAGCCCGACAGAGCCTGGATGCTGTTAAACCTGAGAGAGACACACACATGGACACACAGACACACAGACACAGACACACAAACACACAGACACACACACACACACACTCACACACAGACACACACACACACACACACAGACACAGACACACAGATACTGACACACAGACACAGACACACACACAGACACACAGACACAGACCCACACACAGACACACACACACAGACACAGATACACACACACAGAGACACACACACGGACACACAGACACACACACACAGACAGACACACAGACACACACACAGACAGACACACACACACACACAGACACACACACACAGAGACACACACAGACACACAGACACACAGACACACACACAGACACAGAGATACAGACACAGAGATACAGACACACACAGACACACACACACACTGACACACACACACACACACAGACACACACACACAGAGACACACACAGACACACAGACACACAGAGACACACATAGACACAGAGATACACAGAGATACAGACACACACAGACACACACACACACAGACACAGACACACAGACACAGACACACACAGACAGACACACGTACACACACAGAGACACACACACACACAGACACACACACACACACAGACACACACTGACACACACACACACAGACACACACACACAGACACAGACACACAGACACAGACACACACAGACAGACACATGTACACACACAGAGACACACACACACACAGACACACACACAGACACACAGACACACAGACCCAGATAGACACACAGACACACACACAGAGACACACACACACAGACACACACACACACAAACACACAGACACAGACACACACAGACAGACACACGTACACACACAGAGACACACACACACAGAGACACACACACACACAGACACACAGACACACAGACACACACACCCAGATAGACACACAGAGACACACACACACACACACACACACACACACGTGTCAGTGTGCCCGGCCCACAGAGGGCAGAGATCCCCCCTCCCCAAAGCAAAAAACAAGGAGACACGGGACATGGAGAGGAAATGATGGGACAACCCAGACGGATGAGCATAAACAGACCTGGAGCCCAAACCGGTGCGGCTCAGTGGCTAGAGCGTCGGCCTGCGGACGGAAAGGTCCCGGGTTCTACATATATAATTTACTTTACATATTTTATTTTACTATATATATAGTAAAATATATATGTAATTTACTATATATGTATAATTACTATATATATTTTACATATTATATGCTATATATATAATTTACATATTTTATTATAATATGTAGTAATATATATAATTCACTGTATATGTATAATTATATACTATATATATAATTTACATTACATATTATATACTATATATATAATTTACTTTCCATATTACATACTATATATATAATTTACATATTTTATTTTACTAAATATATATAGTAAAATATATGAATAATTTACTATATATGTCTGATTATATGTTTTATAATTTACTTTACATATTATACACTATATATATAATTTACTTTACATATTTTATTTTACTATATACATAGTAAAATATATATATAATTGACTATATATGTATAATTATAAACTGTATACATAATTTATTTACATAGTATATACTATATAATTTACTTTACTTATTTTACCATATATATAGTAAAACATATAAATAATTTACTATATATGTATAATTATATACTATATATAATTTACTTTACATATTATATACCATATATATTATTTACTTTACATATTTTATTAAATATATATAGTAAAATATATAAATAATTTACTATATATGTATAATTATATACTGTATATATAATTTATTTACATAGTATATACTATATATAATTTACTTATTTATTTTACTATATATATAGTAAAATATATAATTTACTATATATGTATGATTATATACTATATAATTTACATATTATATACTATATATATAACTTACTTTACATATTTTATTTTACTAAATATATAGTAAAATATATAAATAATTTACTATATATGTATAATCAATATACTATGTATATAACTTACTTTACATATTATATACTATATATCATTTACATATTGTATAATATATATGTAACTTACATATTATATACTATATACATATAATTTACATTACATATTATATACTATATATTCATATTTATATATAATTTACTTATTTTATTTTACTATATATATAGTAAAATATATAAATAATTTACTATATATGTATAATTATATACAATATGTAATTTACTTTACATATTATATACTGTGTATATAATTTACTTTGCATATTTTATTTTACTAAATATATATAGTAAAAAATATAAATAATTTACTATATATGTATAATTATATTCTATATATAATTTACTTTACATATTATATACTATACATATAATTTACTTTACATATTTTACTAATATATAGTAAAATATATAAATAATTTACTATATATGTATAATCACATACTATATATATAACTTACTTTACATATTGTATACTATATATCATTTACACATTGTATACTATATATGTAACTTACATATCATATACTATATACATATAATTTACATTACATATTACATACTATATATATTTATATATAATTTACATTATTTTACTAAATATATGTAGTAAAATATATAATTTACTATATATGTATAATCACATACTATACATATAACTTACTTTACATATTATATACTATATAACATTTACACATTGTATACTATATATATAACTTACACATCATATACTATATACATATAATTTACATTACATATTACATACTATATATATTTATATATAATTTACATTATTTTACTAAATATATGTAGTAAAATATATAATTTACTATATATGTATAATCACATACTATATATATAACTTACTTTACATATTATATACTATATAACATTTACACATTGTATACTATATATAACTTACATATCATATACTATATACATATAATTTACATTACACATTACATACTATATATATATTTATATATAATTTACATTATTTTACTAAATATATGTAGTAAAATATATAATTTACTATATATGTATAATCACATACTATATATATAACTTACTTTACATATTATATACTATATATGATTTACATATTGTATACTATATATAACTTACATATCATATACTATATACATATAATTTACATTACATATTACATACTATATACATTTATATATAATTTACATACTTTATTTTACTAAATATATATAGTAGAATATATAAATAATTTACTATATATGTATAATCACATACTATATATATAACTTACTTTACATATTATATACTATATATGATTTACATATTATATACTATACATATAATTTACATATCCATATACTATATACATATAATTTACATTATGTATTATATACTATATATTTATATATAATTTACTTTACATATTTTATTTTACTTTTTAACTCCTCCCCTGAGGCTATTTTCCCATCGGTTTTCCAGAGGGAGTGGGGGAAAGAGAGAGAGAGAGAGAGAGAGAGAGAGAGAGAGAGAGAGAGAGAGAGAGGGAGGGGAACATCGATGGGACAGACACACACGGAGCGCTTGTCCCCGGGACCTGCCCCAGCCTCGGCCCCGGGGCCGGGGAGGAGCCTGCATCCCGGGTCCGAGCCCCTGACCCTTGACCGGGGCCTGGGGGTCTGTCCGCCGAACCAGCCAGGGCGGGCGGGGGAAGGGGTGGGGACGGGCAGGAAACGGAAGCGGCACGGAACCCCGGAAAGAGCGCTCCCTCACGGGACAAGGCGGCCAATGGCGCGCAATGGCTCATGGGAAATTGCCCACAATTACCCACAATTACCCACGGACGGTTACGCACAGGTGGCTACGCACAGACGGATACGCACAAACACGCACAGTTATGCACAGATGGCTACGCACAGACGGTTACGCACAGACGGTTATGCAGAAACACGCACAGTTACGCACAGTTACGCACAGTTACGCACAGACGGTGATGCAGTTACGCACAGACACGCACAGACGCTCACGCTCAGACCGTTATGCACAGACGCTGACGCACAGACGCTGACGCACAATTACAGTTACACACAGTTACGCACAGACGTTTACGCAGACGGTGACGCAGTTACGCACAGACGCTCACGCACAGACGGAGGGTGGTGGTACCCACTTCAGGTTGATCGGCTCCACGTCTCAGTTACGCATAGACGCTGACGCACGCACGCTGACGCACGCACGCTGACGCACAGACGCTTACGCACGCACGCTGACGCACAGACGGTTAACCACAGACGCTCACGCACGCACACTGACGCACAGACGGTTACGCACAGACGCTCACGCACAGACGGTGATGCATGGACGGAAGGCGGCGGCGGTACCCACCCCAGGTTGATGCGCTCCACGTCTCACAGTTACACACAGTTACGTACAGACGCTCACGCACAGACACACACAGTGACGCATAGACGCTGACGCACAGACGCTCACGCACAGACGGTGACGCAATGACACTGACGCACAGACGCTCACTCTCAGATGCTGACGCACAGACGCTCACTCTCAGACGGTGACGCACAGACGCTCACTCTCAGACGCTGACGCACAGACGCTCACGCTCAGACGGTGACGCACAGACGCTCACGCTCAGACGCTCACGCACAGACACACACAGACGGTGACGATCAGACGCTCACGCACAGACGCTTATGCAAACACAGACGCTCAAGCACAGACACGCACAGACGGTGACGCACAGAGGCTCACGCACAGACTCTGACGCACGGACGCGAAGGCGGAGATCACCACCCCAGGTTTATCCGCTCCACGTCTCACAGTTACACACAGTTACGTACAGACGCTCACGCACTGATGGTGACGCACAGACGCTCACGCACAGACGCTCACGTACAGACGCTCATGCACAGACGCACAGACGCTGACGCACAGACGCACACAGACGGTGACGCACAGAGGCTCACGCAGACTCTGACGCACGGACGCGGAAGGCGGAGATAACCACCCCAGGTTGATGCGCTCCACGTCTCACAGTTACACACAGTTACGTACAGACGCTCACGCTCAGACGCCCACGCACAGACGCTCACGCTCAGATGCTGACGCACAGACGCACAGACGCTCACGCTCAGTGATGCTGACGCCCATGCGCAGACGCTCACGCACAGACGCTGACGCACAGACGCTCACGCTCAGACGCCCACGCACAGACGCTCACGCTCAGATGCTGACGCACTGACGCACAGACGCTCACGCACAGACGCACAGACGCTCACGCTCAGACGCTCACGCACAGACGCTCACGCTCAGACGGTGATGCTCAGACGCTCACGCTCAGACGCTCACGCTCAGACGCTCACGCTCAGACGCTCACGCTCAGACGGTGATGCTCAGACGCTCACGCTCAGACGCTCACGCTCAGACGCTCACGCTCAGACGCTCACGCTCAGACGCTCACGCACAGACGCTGACGCACAGACGCACGGACGCTGACGCACGGACAGTGATGCACAGAGGCACACGCACAGACGCACACAGACGGTGACGCACAGACGCTGATGCACACTCACGCACAGACGCCCACGCACAGACGCCCAAGCTCAGACGCTGACGCACAGACGGTGACGCACGGACAGTGATGCACAGAGGCACACGCTCAGACGCTGACGCACAGACGCTCACGCTCAGACGCTGACGCACAGACGCACAGACGCTCACGCTCAGACGCTCACGCTCAGACGCTCACACACAGACGCTCACGCACAGACGCTCACGCTCAGACGCACAGACGCTCACGCACAGACGCTCACGCACAGACGCTGACGCACAGACGCTGACGCCCAGACGCACGGACGCCCACGCACAGACGCTCACGCACAGACGCTCAGACGCTCACGCACAGACGCTCACGCTCAGACGCTGACGCACAGACGCACGGACGCTGACGCACGGACGCTCACGCTCAGACGCCAACGCAGAGACGCTGACGCACAGACGCCCACGCTCAGACACGGACGCACAGACGCTGACGCACAGACGCTGATGCACACACACACAGACGCTCACGCTCAGACGCTCACGCACAGATGCTCATGCTCAGACGCTGACGCACAGATGCTGACGCACAGACGCACGGACGCTGACGCACGGACGCCCACGCGCAGACGCTCACGCACAGACGCTCACGCTCACACACAGATGCTCACGCTCAGACGCTGACGCACAGACGCACGGACGCTGACGCACGGACGCCCACGCGCAGACGCTCACGCTCAGACGCTAACGCACAGACGCACAGACGCTCACGCACAGACGCTCACACACAGACGCTCACGCACAGACGCTCACGCACAGACGCACGGACACCCACGCACAGACGCTCACGCACAGAGGCCCACGCTCAGACGCTCACGCTCAGACGCTCACGCACAGACGCACGGACGCCGACGCACGGACGCTCACGCTCAGACGCCAACGCAGAGACGCTCACGCTCAGACGCCAACGCAGAGACGCTGACACACAGACGCACACAGACGCTGACGCACAGACGCTCAGACGCTCACGCTCACACACAGACGCTCACGCTCAGACGCTCACGCACAGACGCTCACGCACAGACGCTCACGCTCAGACGCTCACGCTCAGACGCACAGACGCTCACGCACAGACGCACAGACGCTCACGCACAGACGCTCACGCACAGACGCTGACGCACAGACGCACGGACGCTGACGCACGGACGCTCACGCTCAGACGCCAACGCAGAGACGCTGACGCACAGACGCCCACGCTCAGACACTGACGCACAGACGCACACAGACGCTGACGCACAGACGCTGATGCACACTCACACACAGACGCTCACACACAGACGCTCACGCTCAGACGCTCACGCACAGACGCTCACGCACAGACGCACAGACGCACGGACGCTGACGCACAGACGCACGGACGCTGACGCGCAGACGCTCACGCACAGACGCTCACGCTCACACACAGACGCTCACGCTCAGACGCTGACGCACAGACGCACGGACGCTGACGCACGGACGCACGGACGCTGACGCACGGACGCACGGACGCTGACGCACGGACGCCCGCGCGCAGGCGGCGGCGGTACGCACCCCAGGTTGACGCGCTCCACGGCGGCGGGCAGGCCGGCGGGCACGGCCGCCAGCGAGCGGAAGGTGCAGTGGACCTCGCTGGGCGCGTAGCAGGAGCAGGGGCGCGGGCAGGACCCCGCGGCCGGCGGCGGCGGCGCCCAGGCCAGCAGCAGCGCCGCCCACAGCGCCCGCCAGGGGGCGCCCCGCGCCCGCGGCATCGTGTGCCGGGGCCCTGGGACCTGCGGGAGGAAGAGGACAGGGGAGCTGGGGGGGGGGACCCCAACACCGGAGAGGCCTATGGGCGTTACTTCGTATTGTTCAATAATAATAATAATAACTTAAAATTTTATTAAAAATGATCTAACAATAAATTGTACAATTTTACTTAAACATTTACTAAAAATAATTTTTTCTATTGTTTCATAATAATAATAAAAACTTAAAGTTTTGTTTAAATTAATTTAACAATAAATTGTATAATTTTATTTAAACAATTCTTAAAAATAACTTTTTCTATTGTTTCATAATAATGATAAAAACTTAAAATTTTGTTTGAAATAATTTATTATTTAACAATAAGTTGTAAAACTTTATTTAAACATTTACTAAAAACAATTTTTTTCTATTGTTTCATAATAATAATAAAAACTTAAAATTTTATTAAAAATAATTTAACAATAAATTGTATAATTTTACTTAAACATTTCTTAAAAATAACTTTTTCTGTTGTTTCATAATAATAATGATAAAAACTTAAAGTTTTGTTTAAAATAATTTATTATTTAACAATAAATTGTATAATTTTATTTAAACTTTTCTTAAAAATAACTTTTTCTATTGTTTCATAATAATAATAAAAACTTAAAGTTTTGTTTAAAATAATTTATTATTTAACAATAAATTGTATAATTTTATTTAAACATTTCTTAAAAATAACTTTTTCTATTGTTTTATAATAATAATAATAATAAAACTTACACTTTTGTTTAAAATAATTTATTAACAATAAATGGTAAAATTTTATTTAAACATTTACTAAAAACAATTTTTTTCTATTGTTTCATAATAATAATAACTTAAAATTTTGTTTAAAATAATTTATTATTTAACAATAAATTGTAAAATTTTATTTAAACATTTATTAGAAACAATTTTTTTCTATTCTCATAGCAATAATAATAAAACTTAAAATTTTATTTTAAAATAATTTATTATTTAACAATAAATTGTGAAACTTTAAACATTTACTAGAAACAATTTTTTTCTATTGTTTCATAATAATGATAAAAACTTAAAATTTTATTTAAAATAATTTGTTATTTAACCATAAATTGTAAAACTTTATTTAAACATTTATTGGAAACAATTTTTTTCTATTGTTTCATAATAATAAAAACTTAAAATTTTGTTTAAAATAATTTATTATTTAACAATAAATTGTGAAACTTTATTTAAACATTTACTAAAAACAATTTTTTTCTTTTGTTTCATAATAATAGTAAAAACTTAAAATTTTGTTTAAAATGTTATTAAAAGTAATTTATTATTTAACAATAAGTTGTAAACTTGTATTTAAAAATTGATTAGAAATAATTTTTTCTATTGTTTCATAATATTTAAAATTTTGTTAAAATTTTTTATTAAAGATAAACTTTTATTTAATAATAGTAAAAATTAAAATTTTGGTAAGTGTTTTATTAAAAAAAATTTTTATTATTTACTAATAAAAAATTTTTATTAAAAATTTTATTTAAAATAATTTATTAATAATAATAGCAAATTTTAAAATTTTGTTTAAAATTTTATTAAAAATAAGTTATATTTATTTAATAATAATGAAATTTTAAATTTTAAAAATTTTATTACAAATAAGTTTGTTAAAAATTTTCTTATAAATAAAATTTTTATTATTTCATCATAATAATAATAAAACTTAAAACTTTATTTAAAATTTTATTAAAAATAAAAAATTATTTAAGAAAATTGAAAATTTTATCAAGAATTTATTAAAACAAATTTTTATTATTTAATAATAGTAAAATTTAAAATTTTGTTAAACATTTTATTAACAATAGTTTTTATTGCTTAATACTAATAAAATTCAAAATTTTATTTAAATTTTTGTTAAAATACTTTTTATTATTTAATAATAATAAAATTATTATTAAACATAATATTTTACTATTATTTATTAAAAAGCAAGGCTTTTGTTGTTTTATTAAATAATAAAAAATTTATTATTATTTGTTGTTTGTATCTAAAATAGATACAAGAGAACTAAAAAAAAAGACAAATTCTAGCCTATGGTTCAGATAAGATTTCCATCAAGTAGCTAAATACAATAAAATACCTAATTTTTATTGTTGTTGTTTTTTAAATATATATATATATCTATTTTATTGATTTCTTACAAAGTCGAAGGGAGAGAGAGAGACAGAGCGGAACTTAAAATTTTATTAAAAATAATTTAACAATAAATTGTATAATTTTATTTAAACATTTACTAAAAATAACTTTTTCTATTGTTTCATAATAATAATAATAAAACTTAAAATTTTATTTAAAATGATTTAACAATAAATTGTATAATTTTATTTAAACATTTACTAAAAATAACTTTTTCTATTGTTTCATAATAATAATAATAATAATAAAACTTAAAATTTTATTAAAAATGATCTAACAATAAATTGTACAATTTTATTTAAACATTTCTTAAAAATAACTTTTTCTATTGTTTCATAATAATAATAAAAATAATAATACTTAAAATTTTATTAAAAATGATCTAACAATTTAAACATTTACTAAAAATAATTTTTTCTATTGTTTCATAATAATAATAATAATAATAAAACTTAAAATTTTATTAAAGATAATTTAACAATAAATTGTACAATTTTATTTAAACATTTACTAAAAATAACTTTTTCTATTGTTTCATAATAATAAAAACTTAAAATTTTATTTAAAATAATTTATTTAACAATAAATTGTGAAACTTTATTTAAACATTTATTAGAAATAATTTTTTTTCTATTTCATAATAATAATAAAAACTTAAAATTTTATTAAAAATAATTTAACAATAAATTGTACAATTTTATTTAAACATTTCTTAAAAATAACTTTTTCTATTGTTTCATAATAATAATAAAAACTTAAAGTTTTGTTTAAATTAATTTAACAATAAATTGTATAATTTTATTTAAACATTTACTAAAAATAACTTTTTCTATTGTTTCATAATAATAATAATAATAATAAAACTTAAAATTTTATTAAAAATAATTTAACAATAAATTGTATAATTTTATTTAAATATTTACTAAAAATAATTTATTGTTTCATAATAATAATAATAATAATAATAAAACTTAAAATTTTATTAAAAATGATTTAACAATAAATTGTATAATTTTATTTAAACATTTACTAAAAATAACTTTTTCTATTGTTTCATAATAATAATAAAAACTTAAAGTTTTGTTTAAAATAATTTGTTATTTAACAATAAGTTGTAAAACTTTAAACATTTATTAGAAACAATTTTTTTCTATTGTTTCATAATAATAATAAAACTTAAAATTTTATTTTAAAATAATTCATTATTTAACAATAAATTGTACAACTTTATTTAAACATTTATTAAAAATAATTTTTTTCTATTTCATAATAAAAACTTAAAATTTTGTTTAAAATAATTTATTATTTAACAATAAATGGTGAAACTTTATTTAAACATTTATTAAGAATAATTTATTATTTAACAATAAATTGTGAAACTTTAGACATTTATTAAAAATATTTTTTTCTATTGTTTCATAATACTAATAAAAACCTAAAATTTTATTTAAAATAATTTACTATTTAACAATATATTGTAACATTTTATTTAAACATTTATTAAAAATAATTTTTTTCCATTGTTTCATAGTAATAATAAAAACTTAAAATTTTATTTAAAATAATTTGTTATTTAACCATAAATTGTAAAACTTTATTTAAACATTTATTGGAAACAATTTTTTTCTATTGTTTCATAATAATAAAAACTTAAAATTTTGTTTAAAATAATTTATTATTTAACAATAAATTGTGAAACTTTATATAAACATTTACTAAAAACAATTTTTTTCTTTTGTTT
>JAPZQD010000048.1:12500-15000 GCA_036971965.1 Nyctalus aviator | reverse complement strand
AGTTTTTTGCCGGGACTGGTTTGGCTCAGTGGATAGAGCGCCGGCCTGCGGACTGAAGGGTCCCGGGTTCGATTCCGGTCAAGGGCATGTACCTTGGTTGTGGGCACATCCCCCAGTAGGGAGTGTGCAAGAGGCAGCTGATCGATGATTCTCTCTCATCGATGTTTCTGACTCTCTATCCCTCTCCCTTCCACTCTGTGAAAAATCAATAAAATATATTAAAAATAATTATTAAAAAAAAAAAAAAAGAATGTAGTTTTTAAAGAATATTTTTGAATTGTTAACTTTACTGATAGAGCGTCGGCCTGCGGACTGAAAAGGTCCCGGGTTCGATTCCAGCCAAGGGCGTGGACCTGGGTGGCGGGCACATCCCCGGTAGGCGGTGTGCAAGAGGCAGCTGATGGATGATTCTTTCTCATCGGTGTTTCTAACGCTTTTTTAAAAAAATATATTTTCTATTGATTTTGTACAGAGAGGAAGGGAGAGAGAGAGAGAGCCAGAAACGTCGATGAGAGAGAAACATCGACCAGCTGCCTCTTGCACGCCCCCCACTGGGGATGTGCCCGCCACCAAGGTCCAGAATCGAACCCGGAACCTTTCCGTCCGCAGGCCGACGCCCTATCCACTGAGCCGCACCGGCTTCGGCAAGACATTTCTGTAACCTTCAGCAGCCCCTCCCTCCTCCTCATTCCCCAGGCCCCCACTCCCCCTCAGCGAGGTCCTTGTGTGCAAGCGAGGTTCCACATGGCAGGGCCGTAGCATCGGGGAGACCGGGAAAACAAGTATATACGTCATATTTCACCCCCCCAAAAAAAACCTAGGCCACTCCATGGAGGGGTCAGAAAATATACATCTGCTTTGCGTCAGGGCGGAAGGGAAGAGTATTCGGATTCTGTCAAAGGAGATAGATTGTTTGCAAAGAAGATGCATTGTTTGCAAAAAAAAGAAAAAAAGAAAAAAAGGCTAAGTGAATGACCGTCCATCCGACCGACCGACCGACCGACCAACTGTCTGACCGACCGTCCGTCCGACCGCCTGGCTGGCCGGTGCATATGACGCGCACTGGCAATTTATCTCTGTGTAAAAAAGGCTGAGTGACCGACCGTCCATTCGACAGACCATCCGACCAACCGACCAACCAACTGTCCGACCGTCCGTCCGACCGACCGGCTGGCCGTTGCATATGACGCGCACTGGCAATTTATCTCTGTATAGAAAAAGCTGAGTGACTGACCGTCCATGTGATGGACCATCCGACTGACCGGCCGACTGATTGTACGACCGTCTGGCCGACTGTCTGACCGACCGTCTGTCCGACCGCCCGGCTAGCCGGTACATATGGTGCGCACCGGCAATTTATCTCTGTGTAAAAAAGGCTAAGTGACTGACCGTCCATCTGGCAGACCATCCGACCGACCAACCAACTGGTTGTACAACCGTCCATCCGACTGTCCGACCAACTGTCCGACCATCTGTCCGACCGACCAGCTGGCCGGTGCATGTGACCCGCACCGGCAATTTATCTCTGTGTAAAAAAGGCTGAGTGACCGACCGTCCATTCGACAGACCATCCGACCAACCGACCAACCAACTGTCCGACCGTCCGTCCGACCGCCCGGCTGGCTGGTGCATATGACGCGCACTGGCAATTTATCTCTGTATAGAAAAGGCTGAGTGACCGACCGTCCATCTGATGGACCATCCGACTGACCGGCCGACTGATTGTACGACTGTCCGACCAACTGTCCGACCGTCCGTCCGACCAACTGGCTGGCCGGTGCATATGACACGCACTGGCAATTTATCTCTGTGTAAAAAAAGGCTAAGTGACTGACTGTCCATCCGACAGACCATCCGACCGATAGAGTGACGGAGTGTCCGACCGTCCGTCCGACCGCCCGGCTGGCCGGTACATATGGTGCGCACTGGCAATTTATCTCTGTATAGAAAAAGCTGAGTGACTGACCGTCCATCTGATGGACCATCCGACTGACCGGCCGACTGATTGTACGACCGTCCGTCCGACTGTCTGACCGACCGTCCGACCGTCCGTCCGACCGCCCGGCTGGCGGGTACATATGGTGCGCACTGGCAATTTATCTCTGTGTAAAAAAAGGCTAAATGACTGACCGTCCATCTGGCAGACCATCCGACCGACCAACCAACTGGTTGTACAACCGTCCGTCCGACTGTCTGACCAACTGTCCGACCGTCCGTCCGACCGCCTGGCTGGCCGGTACATATGATGCGCACTGGCAATTTATCTCTGTGTAAAAAAGGCTGAGTGACCGACCGTCCATTCGACAGACCATCCGACCAACCGACCAACCAATTGTCCGACCGTCTGTCCGACCGCCCGGCTGGCTGGTGCATATGACGCGCACTGGCAATTTATCTCTGTATAGAAAAGGCTGAGTGACCGACCGTCCATCTGATGGACCATCCGACTGACCGGCCGACTGATTGTACGACTGTCCGACCAACTGTCCGACCGTCCGTC
>JAPZQD010000048.1:0-5000 GCA_036971965.1 Nyctalus aviator | reverse complement strand
GGATTATATATATATGGGATCATATATAGGGATTCATCTCAGAGATATATATAGGGATTATATATATATGGGATCATATATAGGGATTCATCTCAGAGATATATATAGGGATTATATATATATGGGATCATATATAGGGATTCATCTCAGATATATATATAGGGATTATATATATGGGATCATATATAGGGATTCATCTCAGAGATATATATATAGGGATTATATATATATGGGATCATATATAGGGATTCATCTCAGATATATATATATATATCTGAGATATATATATGTGTGTGTGTGGATATATATATATATATATCCACACACACACAGATTTTTAAAAATATATATATATATATTTTAGATATATTTTATTGATTTTTTACAGAAAGGAGGAGAGAGGGATAGAGAGCTAGAAACGTCGATGAGAGAGAAACATCGACCAGCTGCCTCTTGCACGCCCCCCACCTGGGATGTGCCCGCCACCAAGGTCCATGCCCTTGACCGGGAATCGAACCTGGGACCTTTCAATCCGCAGACCGACGCTCTATCCACTGAGCCAAACCGGTTTCAGTACAAAAAATAAATAAATAAATAAAATGTAAAAAAATATATATATATTATATATATATATAATATATATATTTTTTTCATCTATCTATGTATCAATATATATTATTGATTTTTCATCTATCTATCTATCTATCTATCTATCTATCTATCTATCAATATATATTATTGATTTTTTACAGAGTAGAAGAGAGAGGGATAGAGCGTTAGAAACATCGATGAGAGCCGAAACCGGTGTGGCTCAGTGGATAGAGCGTCGGCCTGCAGACGGAAAGGGTCCCGGGTTCGATTCCCAGTCAAGGGCGTGGGCCTTGGTGGCTGGGGGCACATCCCCAGTGGGGGGCGTGCAGGAGGCAGCTGATGGGTATTTCTCTCTCATCGATGTTTCTAATTCTCTCTCCCTCTCCCTTCCTCTCTGTGAAAACATCAATAAAATATATATTAAAAAAAAAAGAATCTCCATACTGCATATTGGTCTTGGAATTCCATTGTTTAGATGGGATAATATATAGGTATTGGTTTCACAGAAGAAGAAGAAGAAGAAGAGAGAGAGAGAGAGAGAGAGAGAGAGAGAGAGAGAGAGAGAAACCTCCATGACGAGAGACAATCACCGATCGGCCGCCTCCTGCGCGCCCCCCACTGGGGATGGAGCCCACCACCCGGGCCTGTGCCCTTGACCGGGATTCGAACCCGTGACCTCCTGGTTCATAAGTCAACGCTCAGCCACTGAGCCTCACTGGCCGGATATATTGTTCATATTTTGTTTTTTATTAAAAAAACTATTATTTCTTGAAACATTAATGTTTGTTTCGTGAAATATGATTATACTTAAGGCTGTTTTTCTCCTGACTAATGGGTGTTCAGTGCATGGGACGTTACATTTAAAATCGCTTTTCCTTGAAACGTTAATGGTTACGGCATGAAACAAAAATAATAATATATTTGAATGGATGTCAGAGAGGAAGGGAAAGGGAGCGAGACAGACCTCCAGGAGGAGAGAGAATATATATATTTTTTTAAAAAAAGAAAATGAATAAAATTCCATTTTGTTTCCGGCCCAGAGTTTCAAGGACAAAGAATAGATCCTTTGACTGTTGGGATTGTTTTTTTGTTTTGTTTTGTTTTTTTCTCCTTTTTTTCTGGCTGATGGTGGATGCTGACTCCTCATTCCTTCCTCCCCCCCAAATCCCTGGCCTTTGTGTGAACCTGCGGTCAGCAAACTCATGAGTCCACAGAGCCAACTATCCACAGGACAATGATTGACTTTTCTTTGGAGAGACACATTAAAAAAAATAAAATAAAATAAAAAAATATATATATATATTTTAAATCGTTTAGATGGGATAATATATATGTATTGGTTTCAGAGAAGAAGTAAGAAAAAACAAAACAAAACAAAATCTATATATTATTGATGTTTTACAGAGAGGAAGGGAGAGGGAGAGAGAGCTAGAAACATCGATGATGAGAGAGAATCACCGATCAGCTGCCTCCTGCATGTCCCCCACTGGGATGTGACCGCCACCAAGGTCCATGCCCTTGGCCGGGAATCGAACCCGGGACCCTTCCGTCCGCAGGCCGACGCTCTATCCACTGAAGTCATACCAGCTGGGGCCACCTTGATCGTATACCCTCAGCTTAGTCATATTTAAAAAAATAAAAGTAAAAATAAAGACAAGCTTTATTCAGCTTATATTGTTATATGGACTCATTCATTATATATATTTATTTCAGAGAGAGGAAGGGAGAGGGAGAGCCAGAAACATTGATTAGAGAGAGAAACATCCACCAGCCGCCTTCCGCACGCCCCCCACTGGGGATGTGCCCTCAGCCACCAAGGTCCATGCCCTTGACCGGGAATCGAACCCGGGACCCTTTCGTCCAGCAGGCCGAGGCTCTGCCCACTGAGCCGCACCGGCCTCGGCCTGCCATCTAATTTTATACCAGAGAGCTGCCGCCTTGTGGCTCTGGAGAGCCGCAGTTTGCAGACCCCTGGGTCTGGGCCATGCTGACTGCCTCTCTTTCTCTCTCTCTCTCTCTCTTTCTCTCTCTCTCTCTCTCTTTCTCTCTCTCTCTCTCTCTCTCTCTCCCCTCCCAGGAGGCCTGGCTGCTGACCTCAGCCTGACCACACACACAGGGCGTCTGGCCCCATCTGGACGGGGAGGCCCTCAGCCTGGCCCAGACCCGATTCGCAGTGGAAAACCCCATTCTCAGAGCCGGAAAGTGCTAACATCAGGCAAAAAAAAAAAAAAAAAATTATTTCCCAAGGAACAGATGTGACCAGGCCTGCACAGTCTGTCCCTCTGAGGTCTCCTCCAGCGAATCCTGAATTTTTAAAAATTTTTAATACAATTTTTTAAAAAAATATATATATTTTTATTGATTTTTCACAGAGAGGATGGGAGAGGGTTAGAGAGCTAGAAACATCGAAGAGAGAGAATCATCGACCAGCTGCCTATTGCACACCGTCTACCGGGGATGTGCCTGCAACCACAGTCCATGCCCTTGACCGGGAATCGAACCCGGGACCCTTCCGTCCGCAGGCCGACGCTCTATCCACCGAGCCACACCGGTTTCGGCCTGATCCTGATTTTTTATCGTAGAAGTCAAAGTTTCAGGCTCCTTGATATTGGCTGAAATGCATCTATCTATCTATCTATCTATCTATCTATCAATCTATTCACCTACCCATCCATCCATCCATCCTTCCGTCTGTCTATCTATCTATCATCTATTATCTATCTATTCACCTACCCATCCATCCATCCATCCATCCATCCTTCCATATATCTATCTATCTATCTATCCATCCATCTATGATTTACCATCTATCTATATCTATGTATCTATTTATCTAGCATCTATCTATATCTATCTATCTATCTATCTATCTATCTATCTATCTATCTATCTATTCATCCATCCATCCATCCATCCTTCCGTCTATCTATCTATCTATCTATCTATCTATCTATCTATCCATCCATCCATCCTTCCGTCTATCTATCTATCTATCTATCTATCTATCTATCTATCTATCTATCTATCCATCCATCCATCCTTCCGTCTATCTATCTATCCATCCATCCATCCATCCATCCATGATTTACCATCTATCTATATCTATGTATCGATCATCTATCTCTATCATCTATCTATTATCTACCCATATCTATCTATCTATCTATCTATCTATCTATCTATCTATCTATCTATCTATCATGTCTCTTGCTTTCCCTCTCTTTCTTCCATCTATCTACCTACATATCTATCTATATCTATCTATCACCTCTCTCTCTCTCTCTGACTCTCTCTCTGTCTCTCTCTGTCTCTCTCCCCCCGCCTATATATTTATCATGTATCTATCCATCCATCTATCTACAGGTTAACCCTCTCCCCCTCCGTCCGTCCGTATCATTCTCTCTGATTGTGTGGCTCAGCAGGCCTGACCTCCCTCTCCCTCCACTCCCAACCCCGTCCCCTCTGTCCATCCTGCCCTCTTCCTGTCCACTGGGCTCCCCGGGGGAGTGGGGGACGGGGCTGTGGCCTCCTGAGGGGGGGGGAGGGTGGTCCATACCGGGCCGCCCCCCCTGCCCTCCAGCCTCCGAACAAGGGGCTCCATTCGAACCCGGGCCCCTGGGGGGGAGATGTATTTCAATCGACGCCAGCAGACAAGGCTCTCATTGTCTCTGAGTCCAGTCAGTGCCCAGAAAATAGGATTTCTCTGACAAAGCAAGGAAGCCAGTTACACTCACTGCCCCTCACCCCCCAATTCTCTCCCCCCCGGGACCCAGGACTCTGGCCAGACTCTCGAAATCCCGTTCACTGGGGAGAGAGAGAAATCCTGAAAAAATAAACCGTGGATGGTCTTTGTTCCTGGGTTTGTTTTAAATACACACACGGGGAGCGGCCGGAGGAGGAGGAGGAGGAGGGTGATCTCTGAGCGCAGAGCCGTCCGGCCGCCCGTGTCCGTCCTACAGGATAACAGACTCACAGGCACACGGTCCCCTCGACCGGGAGTCCGACCGGCAGGCAGGCCGGCCGACCGCCCACGGCCCCGCCCCCTGGCCAGGCCGGCCGGACCCACCCATGGACACGTTCAGGCACCGGGCCTCTGATCTATCTATCTATCTATCATCTATCTATCTATCTATCATCTATCTATCTATCATTTATCTATCTGTCTATCTATGTATCTATGTATCTATCTATTCATCCATCCATCCATCCATCTATCCATATATCTATCATCTATCTATCTATCTATCTACCTGTATATCTATCTATCCACCTATCTATATCTATCTATCTATCATCTATCTATCATCTATATCTATCTATCTATCATCTTATCTATCTATTTCATTTATCTATCTACCTATTCATCCATCCATCCATCCTTATCCTATAGATCTATCATCTATTATCTA
>JAPZQD010000047.1:44790-91891 GCA_036971965.1 Nyctalus aviator | reverse complement strand
GTTTATCTTGGCAATGGTTTGGGAAACTACTGAAAACACTGAATAATTCAGAGAAAATGGCAGTGAGATAGATGATAACTCGTCTAGAACAAGCTGAAAGAATTCTCGCAAGTCAGTTCTTAGTGTAAGAAAGGTATCTAACATCCAGGAATTCCTTAATTCGAGTTGAGAGGCACATTACACAGGTGTAGTGAATTCTATATTTATTTTAACTCAAGGAAGGCTAGATCCTTAAATGTATGTCACGACAATAATCTTGAAAGAAATAAATAAGCAAATTGACTAGCTTTTCATGGCGCTCCACTAAAATGTAACAGTAAACTCTCAAAACTAGTTGAGGCAGAATTTCCCGAGCTTTTCAGGTTCATTACAGTGTTTAGGTAGTTGTTTGTCCATGTTCCCAATGCATTATTCTTGGTCTAATGTTAAGTAGGAAACTACAAGAAAACATCAGTAATAATGGAAAAACAATTGTAAATAGATGTGAACTCGCATAGAAGATCTATAGAAAAATTCTCCAACTCATTTCTTTGTGTATAAAAAGGTATTCTACGATCCAAGAAAGCCTTATTTAGAGTTCAGATCACATTTAAACAGCGTATGAATCATATATTGTTTACTTAAATGAGCCTAGAACGGTAAATGTCATCGTACAATCAGAATACCATTGAAATTAGAGAAATAAACACATTAAGCAGCTTTGGGGAACTAGCATACACTTCACTGTAATGTAGCAGTACACTCTATAGCATTAGGTGAGGGACAGTGTTCTCGAGTTTCTTCTATTCATAACAGTGTGTAGGAAGTTGTTTGTCTATGTGGGCAATGTTTATACTTGGACACATGGCTGAATATAGGAAACTCCATGCACGCATGAATAATTCAGAGAGGAAATCGGCAGTAGATAGATGATTAACTCGTTTAGAAACAGCTGAAACCCATAGTCCAAGTCAGTTCTTAGTGTAAAAAGGTAATCTAACAACCCAGGAATTCCTCTTCAATTCGAGTTGGAGAGCACATTTACACAGTGTATGAATCCTATATTTTTTACTTCCAAGGAAGCTGGAACCTTAAATGTATGTCACAGCAAAGCTTATGAAAGAAGAGAAATTAAGCAAATTGAGTAGCTTTTCATGACTCTTCACTGAAATGTATCATTAAACTCTCAAAACTAATTTGAGAGAGGCCAATGTTCCCGAACTTGTATCAATGTTCATTACAGTGTTTAGGTAGTTGTTTTTCCATGTTCCCAATGCTTATTTTTGGTCTAAATGTGTTAGAAGAAACTACAAGAAAACATCAGTAATTCTGTGGTAAAAACAATTGTAAATAGATGAGTAAACTCGCATAGAAGTGTATAAAACCGATTCTCCAACTCTTTTGGTTTGTGTAATAAAGGTATCTACGTATCCAGGAATGCCTAAATTTAGATTTCAGATCACATTTAACAAGCGTATGAATCATATTATTGATTTACTTATAAATGAGCTAGAACGGTAAATGTGGCATCATCGTACAATCAGAATACCATTG
The DNA here is from genome assembly GCA_036971965.1 of Nyctalus aviator. Classification (NCBI taxonomy): domain Eukaryota; kingdom Metazoa; phylum Chordata; class Mammalia; order Chiroptera; family Vespertilionidae; genus Nyctalus; species Nyctalus aviator. The sequence continues at coordinate 90,358 of JAPZQD010000047.1, read as the reverse complement.
AAATAGAGAAATAAACCAATACTGAGCAGCTTTGGGAAGCAATACACCTTCTTCACTGTAATGTAGCATTACGCTCTATAGCATAGTTGACGGACAGTGTTTATCGAGTTTCTCTTCTGTTCATAACAGTGTGTTAGAAGTGTTTTGTCTATGTGGGCAATGTTTATACTTGGACTAGATGGCTGAATATATGAAACTACGTGAAAACATGAATTAATTCAGAGAAAATGGCAGTAGATAGATGATAACTCGTTTAGTAACAGCTGAAACCCATTTGTCCAAGTCAGGTTCCTTTAGTGTAGAAAGGTATCTAACAATCCAGGAATTCCTTAATTCGAGTTGAGAACACATTACACAGTGTATAGATTCTATATTTTTTACTTTAAGAAAGCTAGAAACTTAAATGTATGTCACACAAGCTTGAAAGAGAGAAACAAGCAAATTGAGTAGTTTCATGAACTTCATTGAAATGTATCATTATACTCTCAAAATTAGTTGAGAGGCATTGTTCCCGAACTTTTTCAGGTTCATTACAGTGTTTAGGTAGTTGTTTGTCCATTTTCCCAATGCTTATTCTTGGTCTAATGTTAGAAACTACAAGAAAACCTCAATAATTCTGGGAAAATAATTGTAAATAGATGAGAACACGCATAGAAGATGTTTAAAACACTTCTCCAACTCTTTTGATTGTGCTTAAAATGTATCTACGATCCAGGAAAGCCTTATTTAGAGTTCAGATCACATTTAACAGTGTATGAATCATTTATTGTTTACTTAAATGAGCCTAGAATGGTAAATGTGTGTTGTACAATCAAAATACCATTGAAATAGAGAAATAAACACATTAAGCAGCTTTGGAAAACCTTACAGTTCACTGTAATGTAGCATTACAATCTATAACATAGTTGAGGGACAGTGTTCTCCAGTTTCTTCTGTTCATTACAGTGTGTAGGAAGTTGTTTCTCTATGTGGGCAATGTTTATTCTTGGACAAATGGCTGAATATAGGAAACTACATGAAAACATGAATAATTCAGAGAAAATGGCAGTAAATAGATGAGAACTCGCTTAGAACAGCTGAAACGAATTCTCCAAGTCAGTTCTTAGTGAAGAAAGGTATCCAACATCCAGGAATTCCTTAATTCGAGTTGAGAGCACATTAAACAGTGTATGAATCCTATATTTTTACTTCAATGAAGCTAGAACCTTAAATGTATGTCACACAAAGCTGGAAAGACTGAAGTAAGCCAATTAAGTAGCATTGAAAAGCCTAGCTCCTCACTGAAATGTATGTTTAAACTCTTTATATATCTTACTTGAGAGACAATGTTCCTGAGCTTTGGAAAGCCTAACAGTTCACTGAAATGTAGCATTACACTCTATATCATAGTTGAGGGACAATGTTCAAAGGCTTCCTCTGCTCATTACAGTGCGTAGGAAGTTGTTTGTCTATGTGGTATGTTTATACTTGGACAAGATGGCTGAATATAGGAAACTACATGAAAACATGAATAATTCAGAGAAAATGGCAGTAAATAGATGAGAACTGGTTTAGAACAGCAGAAACACATACTCCAAGTCAGTTCTTAGTGTAGAAAAGGTATCCAACATCCAGGAAATTCTTAATTACAGTTCAGAACACAATAAACAGTGTATGAAACCTCTTTTATTTACTTAAAGTATCCTAGAACTTTACATGTGTCTCACACAGGCTTGAAAGAGAGAAATCAGCAAATTGAGCAACTTTGGAAAGCAATACACTTCACTGTAATGTAGCATTACACTCTATAGCATAGTTGAGGGACAGTGTTCTCGAGTTTCTTCTGTTCATAACAGTGTGTAGGAAGTTGTTTGTCAGTGTGGGCAATGTTTATACTTGGACAAGATGGCTGAATATAGGAAACTACGTGAAAACATGAATAATTCAGAGAAAATGGCAGTAAATAGATGATAACTCGTTTAGAACAGCTGAAAGGAATTCTGAAAGTCAGTTCTTAGTGTAGAAAGGTATCTAACATCCAGGAATTCCTTAATTCGAGTTGAGAGCACATTACCCAGTGTATGAAGACTATATTTTTTTACGTCAAGGAAGCTAGAACCTTAAATGTATGTCACAGAAAGCTTGAAAGAGAGAAATAAGCAAATTGAGTAGCTTTTCATGACGCTTCAATGAAATGTATCATTAAACTGTATATATACCTTACTTGAGAGACAATGTTTCCCGAGCTTTTCAGGTTCATTGCAGTGTTTAGGTAGTTGTTTGTCCATGTTCCCAACGCTTATTCTTGGTCAAATGTTAGAAACTACAAGAAAACATCAGTAATTCTGGAAAACAATTGGTAAATAGATGAGAACTCGCATAGAAGCTGTATAAAACAATTCTAGAACTCTTCAATTTGTGTCTAAAATGTATCTACGATCCAGGAAAGCCTTATTTAGAGTTCAGATCACATTTAACAGTGTATGAATCATATATTGTTTACTTAAATGAGCCTAGAACGGTAAATGTGCATCGTACAATTAGAATACCATTGAAATAGAGAAATAAACACATTAAGCAGCTTTGGAAAGCCTTACATTTCACAGTAATGTAGCATTACAATCTATAACATAGTTGAGGGACAGTGTTCTCCGGTTTCTTCTGTTCATTACAGTGTGTAGGAAGTTGTTTCTCTATGTGGGTTATATTTATTCTTGGACAGGAACGCCAAATATAGGAAACTACATGAAAATATGAATAATTCAGAGAAAATGGCAGTAAACAGATGAGAACTCGTTTAGAACAGCTGAAACGAACTCTCCATGTCAGTTCTTAGTGTAGAAAGGTATCTAACATCCAGGAATTCCTTAATTCGAGTTGAGAGCACATTAAACAGTGTATGAATCCGATATTTTTTACTTAATGCAGCCTCGAAGTTTAAATGTACATCACACAAAGCTGTAAAGACAGAAATAAGCCAATTAAGTAGCTTTGAAAAGCCTAATACCTTACTGAAATGTATGATTAAACTCTATATATATCTTCTTTGAGAGACAATGTTCCCGAGCTTTGGAAAGCCTTACAGTTCACTGAAATGTAGCATTACACTCTATATCATAGTTGAGGGACAATGTTCAAAGGCTTCCTCTGCTCATTACAGTGTGTAGGAAGTTGTTTGTCTATGTGGTATGTTTATACTTGGACAAGATGGCTGAATATAGGAAACTACATGAAAACATGAATAATTCAGAGAAAATGGCAGTAAATAGATGAGAACTGGTTTAGAACAGCAGAAACACATACTCCAAGTCAGTTCTTAGTGTCGAAAAGGTATCCAACATCCAGGAAATTCTTAATTACAGTTCAGAACACAATAAACAGTGTATGAAACCTCTTTTATTTACTTAAAGTATCCTAGAACTTTACATGTGTCTCACACAAGGCTTGAAAGAGAGAAATCAGCAAATTGAGCAACTTTGGGAAGCAGTACACTTCACTGTAATGTAGCATTACACTCTATAGCATACTTGAGGGACAGTGTTCTCGAGTTTCTTGTGTTCATAACAGTGTGTAGGAAGTTGTTTGTCTATGTGGGCAATGTTTATACTTGGACAAGATGGCTGAATATAGGAAACTACATGAAAACACGAATAATTCAGAGAAAATGGCAGTAAATAGATGATAACTCGTTTAGAACAGCTGAAACGAATTCTCAAAGTCAGTTCTTAGTGTAGAAAGGTATCTAACATCCAGGAATTCCTTAATTCGAGTTGAGAGCACATTACACAGTGTATGAATTCTATATTTTTTACTTCAAGGAAGCTAGATCCTTAAATGTATGTCACACAAAGCTTGAAAGAGAGAAATAAGCAAATTGAGTAGCTTTTCATGACTCTTCACTGAAATGTATCATTAAACTCTCAAAACTAGATGAGAGGCAATGTTCCCGAGCTTTTCAGGTCCATTACAGTGTTTAGGTAGTTGTTTGTCCATGTTCCCAATGCTTATTCTTGGTCTAATGTTAGAAACTACTAGAAAACATCAGTAATTCTGGGAAAACAATTGTAAATAGATGAGAACTCGCATAGAAGATGTATAAAACGATTCTCCAACTCTTTTGTTTTGTGTGTAAAATGTATCTACGATCCAGGAAAGCCTTATTTAGAGTTCAGATCACATTTAACAGCATATGAATCATATATTGTTTACTTAAATGAGCCTAGAACGGTAAATGTGCATCGTAAAATCAGAATACCATTGAAATAGAGAAATAAACACATTAAGCAGCTTTGGGAAGCAATACACTTCACTGTAATGTAGCATTACACTCTATAGCATAGTTGAGGGACAGTGTTCTCGAGTTTCTTCTGTTCATAACAGTTTGTAGGAAGTTGTTTGTCTATGTGGGCAATGTTTATACTTGGAGAAGATGGCTGAATATAGGAAACTACGTGAAAACATGAATAATTCAGAGAAAATGGCAGTAGATAGATGATAACTCGTTTAGAACAGCTGAAACCCATTGTCCAAGTCAGTTCTTAGTGTAGAAAGGTATCTAACATCCAGGAATTCCTTAATTCGAGTTGAGAGCACATTACACAGTGTATGAATCCTATATTTTTTACTTCAAGGAAGCTGGAACCTTAAATGTATGTCACACAAAGCTTGAAAGAGAGAAACAAGCAAATTGAGTAGCTTTTCATGACTCTTCGCTGAAATGTATCATTAAACTCTCAAAACTAGTTGAGAGGCAATGTTCCCGAGCTTTTTCAGGTTCATTACAGTGTTTAGGTAGTTGTTTGGACATGTTCCCAATGCTTATTCTTGGTCTAATGTTAGAAACTACAAGAAAACATCAGTAATTCTGGGAAAATAATTGTAAATAGATGAGAACTCGCATAGAAGATGTATAAAACAATTCTCCAACTCTTTTGTTTGTGTTTAAAATGTATCTATGATCTAGGAGAGCCTTATTTAGAGTTCAGATCACATTTAACAGTGTATGAATCATATATTGTTTACTTAAATGAGCCTAGAATGGTAAATGTGTGTCGTACAATCAGAATACCATTGAAATAGAGAAATAAAGACATTAAGCAGCTTTGGAAAGCCTTACAGTACACTGTAATGTAGCACTACACTCTATTACATAGTTGAGGGACAGTGTTCTCCGGTTTCTTCTGTTCATTACAGTGTGTAGGAATTTGTTTCTCTATGTGGGTTATATTTATACTTGGACAATAGGCCAAATATAGGAAACTACATGAAAACATGAATAATTCAGAGAAAACGGCAGTAAACAGATGAGAACTCGTTTAGAACAGCTGAAACTAACTCTCCAAGTCAGTTCTTAGTGTAGAAAGGTATCTAACATCCAGGAATTCCTTAATTTGAGTTGAGAGCACATTACACAGTGTATGAATCCTATATTTTTTACTTCAAGGAAGCTGGAACCTTAAATGTATGTCACACAAAGCTTGAAAGAGAGAAATAAGCAAATTGAGTAGCTTTTCATGACTCTTCACTGAAATGTCTCATTAAACTCTCAAAACTAGTTGAGAGACAATGTTCCCGAGCTTTTCAGATTCATTACAGTGTTTAGGTAGTTGTTTGTCCATGTTCCCAACGCTTATTCTTGGTCTAATGTTAGAAACTACAAGAAATCATCAGTAATTCTGGAAAACAATTGTAAATAGATGAAACTCGCATAGAAGATGTATAAAACAATTCTCCAACTCTTTTGTTAGTGTCTAAAATGTATCTACGATCCTGGAAAGCCTTATTTAGATTTCAGATCACATTGAACAGTGTATGAATCATATATTGTTTACTTAAATGAGCCTAGAACGGTAAATGTGTGTCGTACAATCAGAATACCATTGAAATAGAGAAATAAACACATTAAGCAGCTTTGGAAAGCCTTACAGTTCACAGTAATGGAGCATTACACTCTATAGCACAGTTGAGGGACAGTGTTCTCGAGTTTCTTCTGTTCATAACAGTGTGTAGGAAGTTGTTTGTCTATGTGGGCAATGTTTATTCTTGGACAAGATGGCTGAATATAGGAAACTACATGAAAACATGAATAATTCAGAGAAAATGGCAGTAAATAGATGAGAACTCTTTTAGAACAGCTGAACCGAATTCTCCAAGTCAGTTCTTAGTGTAGAAATGTATCTAACATCCAGGAATTCCTTAATTCGAGTTGAGAGCACATTAAACAGTGTATGAATCCTATATTTTTTACTTAAGAAGCCTAGAACTTTCAAAGTATGTCACACAAAGCTGAAAAGACAGAAATAAGCCAATTAAGTAGCTTTGAAAAGCCTAATACCTTACTGAAATGTTTGATTAAACTCTATATATATCTTCTTTGAGAGACAATGTTCCCGAGCTTTGGAAAGCCTTACAGTTCACTGAAATGTAGCATTACACTCTATATCATAGTTGAGGGACAATGTTCAAAGTCTTCCTCTGCTCATTACAGTGTGTAGGAAGTTGTTTGTCTATGTGGTATGTTTATACTTGGACAAGATGGCTGAATATAGGAAACTACATGAAAACATGAATAATTCAGAGAAAATGGCAGTAAATAGATGAGACATGGTATAGAACAGCAGAAACACATACTCCAAGTCAGTTTTTAGTGACGAAAGGGTATCCAACATCCAGGTTATTCTTTATTAGAGTTTAGAACACAATAAACAGTGTATGAAACCTCTTTTATTTACTTAAAGTATCCTAGAACTTTACATGTGTCTCAGACAAGGCTCTAAAGAGAGAAATCAGCAAATTGAGCAACTTTGGGAAGCAATACACTTCACTGTAATGTAGCATTACACTCTATAGCATAGTTGAGGGACAGTGTTCTCAAGTTTCTTCTGTTCATAACAGTGTGTAGGAAGTTGTTTGTCTATGTGGGCAATGTTTATACTTGGACAAGATGGCTGAATATAGGAAACTACATGAAAACATGAATAATTCAGAGAAAATGGCAGTAAATAGATGAGAACTGGTTTAGAACAGCAGAAACACATTCTCCAAGTCAGTTCTTAGTGTAGAAAAGGTATCCAACATCCAGGAAATTCTTAATTAGAGTTAAGAACACAATAAACAGTGTATGAAACCCTTTTAATTTACTTAAAGTATCCTAGAACTTTAAATGTGTCTCACACAAGGCTTGAAAGAGAGAAATCAGCAAATTGAGCAACTTTGGGAAGCAATACACTTCACTGTAATGTAGCATTACACTCTATAGCATAGTTGAGGGACAGTGTTCTCGAGTTTCTTCTGTTCATAACAGTGTGTAGGAAGTTGTTTGTCTATGTGGGCTATATTTATACTTGGACAAGATGGCTGAATATAGGAAACTACATGAAAACATGAATAATTCAGAGAAAATGGCAGTAAATAGATGAGAACTCGTTTAGAACAGCTGAAACGAATTCTCCAAGTCAGTTCTTAGTGTAGAAAGTTATCTAACATCCAGGAATTCCTTAATTCGAGTTGAGAGCACATTAAACAGTGTATGAATCCTATATTTTTTACTTAAGGAGCCTAGAACTTTAAATGTATGTCACACAAAGCTGTAAAGACAGAAATAAGCCAATTAAGTAGCTTTGAAAAGCCTAACACCTCACTGAAATGTATCATTAAACTGTATATATATCTTACTTGAGAGACAATGTTCCCGAGCTTTGGAAAGCCTTACAGTTCACTGAAATGTAGCATTACACTCTATATCATAGTTGAGGGACAATGTTCAAAGGCTTCCTCTGCTCATTACAGTGTGTAGGAAGTTGTTTGTCTATGTGGGCAATGTTTATACTTGGACAAGATGGCTGAATATAGGAAACTACATGAAAACATGAATAATTCAGAGAAAATGGCACTAAATAGATGAGAACTGGTTTAGAACAGCAGAAACACATACTCCAAGTCAGTTCTTAGTGTAGAAAAGCTATCCAACATCCAGGAAATTCTTAATTACAGTTCAGAACACGATAAACAGTGTATGAAACCTATATTATTTACTTAAGGTATCCTAGAACTTTACATGTGTGTCAGACAAGGCTCTAAAGAGAGAAATCAGCAAATTGAACATCATTGGAAAGCAATACACTTCACTGTATTGTTGCATTACACTCTATAGCATATTTGCGGGACAGTGTTCTCAAGTTTCTTCTATTCATAACAGTGTGTAGGAAGTTGTTTGTCTATGTGGGCAATGTTTATACTTGGACAAGATGGCTGAATATAGGAAACTACATGAAAACATGAATAATTCAGAGAAAATGGCAGTAAATAGATGAGAACTGGTTTAGAACAGCAGAAACACATACTCCAAGTCAGTCCTTAGTGTAGAAAATGTATCTAACATCCATGAATTCCTTAACTCAAGGTAAGAACTCATTAAACAGTGTATGAATCCTCTTTTATTTACTTAAAGTAGCGCAGAACTTTACATGTGTGCCACACAAGGCTTGAAAGAGAGAAATCAGCAAATTGAGCAACGATGGAAAGCAATACACTTCACTGTAATGTAGCATTACACTCTATAGCATAGTTGAGGGACAATGTTCTCGAGTTTCTTCTGTTCATAACAGTGTGTAGGAAGTTGTTTGTCTATGTGGGCAATGTTTATACTTGGACAAGATGGCTGAATATAGGAAACTACATGAAAACATGAATAATTCAGAGAAAATGGCAGTAAATAGATGAGAACTGGTTTAGAACAGCTGAAACACATACTCCAAGTCAGTTCTTAGTGTAGAAAAGGTATCCAACATCCAGGAAATTCTTAATTAGAGTTAAGAACACAATAAACAGTGTATGAAACCTCTTTTATTTACTTAAAGTATCCTAGAACTTTACATGTGTCTCACACAAGGCTTGAAAGAGAGAAATAAGCAAATTGAGCAACTTTGGGAAGCAATACACTTCACTGTAATGTAGCATTACACTCTATAGCATAGTTGAGGGACAGTGTTCTCGAGTTTCTTCTGTTCATAACAGTGTGTAGGAAGTTGTTTGTCTATGTGGGCAATGTTTATACTTGGACAAGAAGGCCAAATATAGGAAACTACATGAAAACATGAATAATTCAGAGAAAATGGCAGTAAATAGATGAGAACTCGATTAGAACAGCTGAAACGAACTCTCCAAGTCAGTTCTTAGTGTAGAAAGGTATCTAACATCCAGGAATTCCTTAATTCGAGTTGAGAGCACATTAAACAGTGTATGAATCCGATATTTTTTTACTTAAGGAGCCTAGAACTTTAAATGTATGTCACACAAAGCTGTAAAGACAGAAATAAGCCAATTAAGTAGCTTTGAAAAGCCTAACACCTCACTGAAATGTATGATTAAACTCTATATATATCTTACTTGAGAGACAATGTTCCCGAGCTTTGGAAAGCCTTACAGTTCACTGAAATGTAGCATTACACTCTATATCATAGTTGAGGGACAATGTTCAAAGGCTTCCTCTGCTCATTACAGTATGTAGGAAGTTGTTTGTCTATGTGGGCATGTTTATACTTGGACAAGATGGCTGAATATAGGAAACTACATGAAAACATGAATAATTCAGAGAAAATGGCACTAAATAGATGAGAACTGGTTTAGAACAGCAGAAACACATACTCCAAGTCAGTTCTTAGTGTAGAAAAGCTATCCAACATCCAGGAAATTCTTAATTACAGTTCAGAACACGATAAACAGTGTATGAAACCTCTTTTATTTACTTAAGGTATCCTAGAACTTTACATGTGTCTCAGAGAGAGCGCTAAAGGGAGATATCAGCAAATAGAGCAGCTTTGGAAAACCTTACAGTTCACTGTAATGGAGCATTATACTCTATAGCACGGTTGAGGGACAGTCTTGTAGAGTTTCTTCTGTTCATTACAGTGTGTAGGAAGTTTTTTTCTATGTGGGCAATATTTGTACTTGGACAAGATGGCTGAATATAGGAAACTACATGAAAACATGAATAATTCAGAGAAAATGGCAGTAAATAGATGATAACTCGTTTAGAACAGCAGAAACACATACTCCAAGTCAGTTCTTAGTTTAGAAAATGTATCCAACATCCAGGAAATTCTTAATTAGATTTAAGAACACAATAAACCGTGTATGAAACCTCTTTTATTTACTTAAAGTATCCTAGAACTTTACATGTGTCTCAGACAAGGCTCTAAAGAGAGAAATCAGCAAATTGAGCAACTTTGGGAAGCAATACACTTCACTGTAATGTAGCATTACACTCTATAGCATACTTGAGGGAAAGTGTTCTCGAGTTTCTTCTGTTCATAACAGTGTGTAGGAAGTTGTTTGTCTATGTGGGCAATGTTTATACTTGGACAAGATGGCTGAATATAGGAAACTACGTGAAAACATGAATAATTCAGAGAAAATGGCAGTAGATAGATGATAACTCGTCTAGAACAGCTGAAAGGAATTCTCCAAGTCAGTTCTTAGTGTAGAAAGGTATCTAACATCCAGGAATTCCTTTATTCGAGTTGAGAGCACATTACACAGTGTATGAATTCTATATTTTTTTTACTTCAAGGAAGCTAGATCCTTAAATGTATGTCACACAAAGCTTGAAAGAGAGAAACAAGCAAATTGAGTAGCTTTTCATGACTCTTCATTGAAATGTATCATTAAACTCTCAAAACTAGTTGACAGGCAATTTCCCGAGCTTTTCAGGTTCATTACAGTGTTTAGGTAGTTGTTTGTCCATGTTCCCAATGCTTATTCTTGGTCTAATGTTAGAAACTACAAGAAAACATCAGTAATAATGGGAAAACAATTGTAAATAGATGAGAATTCGCATAGAAGATCTATAAAACGATTCTCCAATTCTTTTGTTTGTGTATAAAAGATATCTACGATCCAAGAAAGCCTTATTTAGAGTTCAGATCACATTTAACAGCGTATGAATCATATATTGTTTACTTAAATGAGCCTAGAACGGTAAATGTGCATCGTACAATCAGAATACCATCGAAATAGAGAAATAAACACATTAAGCAGCTTTGGGAAGCAATACACTTCACTGTAATGTAGCAGTACACTCTATAGCATAGGTGAGGGACAGTGTTCTCGAGTTTCTTCTGTTCATAACAGTGTGTAGGAAGTTGTTTGTCTATGTGGGCAATGTTTATACTTGGACAAGATGGCTGAATATAGGAAACTACGTGAAAACATGAATAATTCAGAGAAAATGGCAGTAGATAGATGATAACTCGTTTAGAACAGCTGAAACCCTTTGTCCAAGTCAGTTCTTAGTGTAGAAAGGTATCTAACATCCAGGAATTCCTTAATTCGAGTTGAGAGCACATCACACAGTGTATGAATCCTATATTTTTTACTTCAAGGAAGCTGGAACCATAAATGTATGTCACACAAAGCTTGAAAGAGAGAAACAAGCAAATTGAGTAGCTTTTCATGACTCTTCATTGAAATGTATCATTAAACTCTCAAAACTAGTTGAGAGGCAATGTTCCCGAGCTTTTCAGGTTCATTACAGTGTTTAGGTAGTTGTTTGTACATGTTCCCAATGCTTATTCTTGGTCTAATGTTAGAAACTACAAGAAAACATCAGTAATTCTGGGAAAATAATTGTAAATAGATGAGAACTCGCATAGAAGATGTATAAAACAATTCTCCAACTCTTTTGTTTGTGTATAAAATGTATCTGCGATCCAGGAAAGCCTTATTTAGAGTTCAGATCACATTTAACAGTGTATGAATCATATATTGTTTACTTAAATGAGCCTAGAACGGTAAATGTGTGTCGTACAATCAGAATACCATTGAAATAGAGAAATAAACACATTAAACAGCTTTGGAAAGCCTTACAGTTCACTGTAATGTAGTATTACACTCTATAACATAGTTGAGCGACAGTGTTCTCCGGTTTCTTCTGTTCATTACAGTGTGTAGGAAGTTGTTTGTCTATGTGGGCTATATTTATACTTGGACAAGAAGGCCGAATATAGGAAACTACATGAAAACATGAATAATTCAGAGAAAATGTCAGTACAGAGATGAGAACTCACTTAGAACAGCCGAATCAAACTCTCCAAGTCAGTTCTTAGTGTAGAAAGGTATCTAACATCCAGGAATTCCTTAATTCGAGTTGAGAGCACATTAAACAGTGTATGAATCCGATATTTTTTACGTAAGGAGCCTGGAACTTTAAATGTATGTCACACAAAGCTGTAAAGACAGAAATAAGCCAATTAAGTAGCTTTGAAAAGCCTAACACCTCACTGAAATGTATGATTAAACTCTATATATATCTTACTTGAGAGACAATGTTCCCGAGCTTTGGAAAGCCTTACAGTTCACTGAAATGTAGCATTACACTCTATATCATAGTTGAGGGACAATGTTCAAAGGCTTCCTCCGCTCATTACAGAGTGTAGGAAGTTGTTTGTCTATGTGGGCATGTTTATACTTGGACAAGATGGCTGAATATAGGAAACTACATGAAAACATGAATAATTCAGAGAAAATGGCAGTAAATAGATGAGAACTGGTTTAGAACAGCAGAAACACATACTCCAAGACAGTTCTTAGTGTAGAAAAGGTATCCAACATCCAGGAAATTCTTAATTAGAGTTAAGAACACAATAAACAGTGTATGAAACCTCTTTTATTTACTTCAAGTATCCTAGAACTTTACATGTGTCTCAGACTAGGCTCTAAAGAGAGAAATCAGCAAATTGAGCAACTTTGGGAAGCAATACACTTCACTGTAATGTAGCATTACACTCTATAGCATAGTTGAGGGACAGTGTTCTCGAGTTTCTTCTGTTCTTAACAGTGTGTAGGAAGTTGTTTGTCTATGTGGGCAATGTTTATACTTGGACAAGATGGCTGAATATAGGAAACTACATGAAAACATTAATAATTCAGAGAGAATGGCAGTAAATAGATGAGAACTGGTTTAGAACAGCAGAAACACATACTCCAAGTCAGTTCTTAGTGTAGAAAAGGTATCCAAATACAGGAAATTCTTAATTACAGTTCAGAACTCAATAAACAGTGTATGAAACCTCTTTTATTTACTAAAAGTATCCTAGAAGTTTACATGTGTCTCAGACAAGGCTCTAAAGAGAGAAATCAGCAAATTGAGCAACTTTGGGAAGCAATACACTTCACTTTAATGTAGCATTACACTCTATAGCATACTTGAGGGACAGTGTTCTCGAGTTTCTTCTGTTCATAACAGTGTGTAGGAAGTTGTTTGTCTATGTGGGCAATGTTTATACTTGGACAAGATGGCTGAATATAGGAAACTACATGAAAACACAAATAATTCAGAGAAAATGGCAGTAAATAGATGATAACTCATTTAGAACCGCTGACACGAATTCTCAAAGTCAGTTCTTAGTGTAGAAAGGTATCTAAAATCCAGGAATTCCTTAATATGACTTGAGAGCACATTAAACAGTGTATGAATCCGATATTTTTTACTTAAGGAGCCTAGAACTTTAAATGTATGTCACACAAAGCTGTAAAGACAGAAATAAGCCAATTAAGTAGCTTTGAAAATCCTAACACCTTACTGAAATGTATGATTAAACTCTATATATATCTTACTTGAGAGACAATGTTCCCGAGCTTTGGAAAGCCTTACAGTTCACTGAAATGTAGCATTACACTCTATATCATAGTTGAGGGACAATGTTCAAAGGCTTCCTCTGCTCATTACAGTGTGTAGGAAGTTGTTTGTCTATGTGGGCAATGTTTATACTTGGACAAGATGGCTGAATATAGGAAACTACATGAAAACATGAATAATTCAGAGAAAATGGCACTAAATAGATGAGAACTGGTTTAGAACAGCAGAAACACATACTCCAAGTCAGTTCTTAGTGTAGCAAAGGTATCCAACATCCAGGAAATTCTTAATTACAGTTCAGAACACGATAAACAGTGTATGAAACCTCTTTTATTTACTTAAGGTATCCTAGAACTTTACATGTGTCTCATACAAGGCTCTAAAGAGAGAAATCAGCAAATTGAGCAACTTTGGGAAGCAATACACTTCACTGTAATGTAGCATTACACTCTATAGCATAGTTGAGGGACAGTGTTCTCGAGTTTCTTCTGTTCATAACAGTGTGTAGGAAGTTGTTTGTCTATGTGGGCAATGTTTATACTTGGACAAGATGGCTGAATATAGGAAACTACATGAAAACAAGACTAATTCAGAGAAAATGGCAGTAAATAGATGATAACTCATTTTGAACAGGTGAAAGGAATTCTCAAAGTCAGTTCTTAGTGTAGAAAGGTATCTAACATCCAGGAATTCCTTAATTCGAGTTGAGAGCACATTACACAGTGTATGAATCCTATATTTTTTACTTAAGGAAGCTAGAACCTTACATGTATGTCACACAAAGCTTGAAATAGAGAAATATGCAAATTGAGTAGGTTTTCATGACTCTTCACTGAAATGTATCATTAAACTCTCAAAACTAGTTGAGAGGCAATGTTCCCGAGCTTTTCAGGTTCATTACAGTGTTTAGGTAGTTGTTTGTCCATTTTCCCAATGCTTATTCTTGGTCTAATGTTAGAAACTACAAGAAAACATCAGTAATTCTGGGAAAATAATTGTAAATAGATGAGAACTCGCATAGAAGATGTATAAAACAATTCTCCAACTCTTTTGTTTGTGTCTAAAATGTATCTACGATCCAGGAAAGCCTTATTTAGAGTTCAGATCACATTTACCAGTGTATGAATCATATATTGTTTACTTAAATGAGCCTAGAACGGTAAATGTGTGTCGTACAATCAGAATACCATTGAAATTGAGAAATAAACACATTAAGCAGCTTTGGAAAGCCTTACAGTTCACTGCAATGTAGCATTACACTCTATAACATAGTTGAGGGACAGTGTTCTCCAGTTTCTTCTGTTCATTATAGTGTGTAGGAAGTTGTTTCTCTATGTGGGTTATACTTATACTTGGACAAGAAGGCCAAAAATAGGAAACTACATGAAAACATGAATAATTCAGAGAAAATGTCAGTAAACCGATGAGAACTCGTTTAGAACAGCCGAAACGAACTCTCCAAGTCAGTTCTTAGTGTAGAAAGGTATCTAACATCCAGGAATTCCTTAATTCGAGTTGAGAGCACATTAAACAGTGTATGAATCTGATATTTTTTACTTAAGGAGCCTAGAACTTTAAATGTATGTCACACAAAGCTGTAAATACAGAAATAAGCCAATTAAGTAGCTTTGAAAAGCCTAACACCTTACTGAAATGTATGATTAAAGTCTATATATATCTTACTTGAGAGACAATGTTCCCGAGCTTTGGAAAGCCTTACAGTTCACTGAAATGTAGCATTACACTCTATATCATAGTTGAGGGATATTGTTCAAAGGATTCCTCTGCTCATTACAGTGTGTAGGAAGTTGTTTGTCTATGTGGGCATGTTTATACTTGGACAAGATGGCTGAATATAGAAACTACAGGAAAACATGAATAATTCAGAGAAAATGGCAGTAAATAGATGAGAACTGGTTTAGAACAGCAGAAACACATACTCCAAGTCAGTTCTTAGTGTAGAAAAGGTATCCAACATCCAGGAAATTCTTAATTAGAGTTAAGAACACAATAAACAGTGTATGAAACCTCTTTTATTTACATAAAGTATCCTAGAACTTTACAGGTGTCTCAGACAAGGCTCTAAAGAGAGAAATCAGCAAATTGAGCAACTTTGGGAAGCAATACACTTCACTGTAATGTATCATTACACTCTATAGCATAGTTGAGGGACAGTGTTCTCAAGTTTCTTCTGTTCATAACAGTGTGTAGGAAGTTGTTTGTCTATGTGGGCAATGTTTATACTTGGACAAGATGGCTGAATATAGGAAACTACATGAAAACAGGAATAATTCAGAGAAAATTGCAGTAAACAGATGAGAACTCGGTTAGAACAGCTGAAACGAACTCTCCAAGTCAGTTCTTAGTGTAGAAAAGGTATCCAACATCCAGGAAATTCTTAATTAGATTTAAGAACACAATAAACAGTGTATGAAACCTCTTTTATTTACTTAAAGTATCCTAGAACTTTACATGTGTCTCACACAAGGATTGAAAGAGAGAAATCAGCAAATTGAGCAACTTTGGGAAGCAATACACTTCACTGTAATGTAGCAGTACACTCTATAGCATAGTTGAGGGACAGTGTTCTCGAGTTTCCTGTGTTCATAACAGTGTGTAGGAAGTTGTTTGTCTATGTGGGCAATGTTTATACTTGGACATGATGGCTGTATATAGGAAACTACATGAAAACACGAATAATTCAGAGAAAATGTCAGTAAATAGATGATAACTCGTTTAGAACAGCTGAAAGGAATTCTCAAAGTCAGTTCTTAGTGTAGAAAGGTATCTAACATCCAGGAATTCCTTAATTCGAGTTGAGAGCACGTTACACAGTGTATGAATTCTATATTTTTTTACTTCAAGGAAGCTAGATCCTTAAATGTATGTCACACAAAGCTTGAAAGAAATAAATAAGCAAATTGAGTAGCTTTTCATGACTCTTCACTGAAATGTATCATTAAACTCTCAAAACTAGTTGAGAGGCAATTTCCCGTGCTTTTCAGGTTCATTACAGTGTTTAGGTAGTTGTTTGTCCATGTTCCCAATGCTTATTCTTGGTCTAATGTTAGAAACTACTAGAAAACATCAGTAATTCTGGGAAAACAATTGTAAATAGATGAGAACTCGCATAGAAGATGTATAAAACGATTCTCCAACTCTTTTGTTTGTGAATAAAAGGTATCTACGATCCAGGAAAGCCTTATTTAGAGTTCAGATCACATTTAACAGCGTATGAATCATATATTGTTTACTTAAATGAGCCTAGAACGGTAAATGTGCATCGTACAATCAGAATACCATTGAAATAGAGAAATAAACACATTAAGCAGCTTTGGGAAGCAATACACTTCACTGTAATGTTGCAGTACACTCTATAGCATAGGTGAGGGACAGTGTTCTCGAGTTTCTTCTGTTCATAACAGTGTGTAGGAAGTTGTTTGTCTATGTGGGCAATGTTTATACTTGGACAAGATGGCTGAATATAGGAAACTACGTGAAAACATGAATAATTCAGAGAAAATGGCAGTAGATAGATGATAACTCGTCTAGAACAGCTGAAAGGAATTCTCCAAGTCAGTTCTTAGTGTAGAAAGGTATCTAACATCCAGGAATTCCTTAATTCGAGTTGAGAGCACATTACACAGTGTATGAATTCTATATTTTTTTACTTCAAGGAAGCTAGATCCTTAAATGTATGTCACACAAAGCTTGAAAGAAATAAATAAGCAAATTGAGTAGCTTTTCATGACTCTTCACTGAAATGTATCATTAAACTCTCAAAACTAGTTGAGAGGCAATTTCCCGAGCTTTTCAGGTTCATTACAGTGTTTAGGTAGTTGTTTGTCCATGTTCCCAATGCTTATTCTTGGTCTAATGTTAGAAACTACAAGAAAACATCAGTAATAATGGGAAAACAATTGTAAATAGATGAGAATTCGCATAGAAGATCTATAAAACGATTCTCCAATTCTTTTGTTTGTGTATAAAAGGTATCTACGATCCAAGAAAGCCTTATTTAGAGTTCAGATCACATTTAACAGCGTATGAATCATATATTGTTTACTTAAATGAGCCTAGAACGGTAAATGTGCATCGTACAATCAGAATACCATTGAAATAGAGAAATAAACACATTAAGCAGCTTTGGGAAGCAATACACTTCACTGTAATGTAGCAGTACACTCTATAGCATAGGTGAGGGACAGTGTTCTCGAGTTTCTTCTGTTCATAACAGTGTGTAGGAAGTTGTTTGTCTATGTGGGCAATGTTTATACTTGGACAAGATGGCTGAATATAGGAAACTACGTGAAAACATGAATAATTCAGAGAAAATGGCAGTAGATAGATGATAACTCGTTTAGAACAGCTGAAACCCATTGTCCAAGTCAGTTCTTAGTGTAGAAAGGTATCTAACATCCAGGAATTCCTTAATTCGAGTTGAGAGCACATTACACAGTGTATGAATCCTATATTTTTTACTTCAAGGAAGCTGGAACCTTAAATGTATGTCACACAAAGCTTGAAAGAGAGAAATAAGCAAATTGAGTAGCTTTTCATGACTCTTCACTGAAATGTATCATTAAACTCTCAAAACTAATTGAGAGGCAATGTTCCCGAACTTTTCATGTTCATTACAGTGTTTAGGTAGTTGTTTGTCCATGTTCCCAATGCTTATTCTTGGTCTAATGTTAGAAACTACAAGAAAACATCAGTAATTCTGGGAAAACAATTGTAAATAGATGAGAACTCGCATAGAAGTGTATAAAACGATTCTCCAACTCTTTTGTTTGTGTATAAAAGGTATCTACGATCCAGGAAAGCCTTATTTAGATTTCAGATCACATTTAACAGCGTATGAATCATATATTGTTTACTTAAATGAGCCTAGAACGGTAAATGTGCATCGTACAATCAGAATACCATTGAAATAGAGAAATAAACACATTAAGCAGCTTTGGGAAGCAATACACTTCACTGTAATGTAGCATTACGCTCTATAGCATAGGTGACGGACAGTGTTATCGAGTTTCTTCTGTTCATAACAGTGTGTAGGAAGTTGTTTGTCTATGTGGGCAATGTTTATACTTGGACTAGATGGCTGAATATAAGAAACTACGTGAAAACATGAATAATTCAGAGAAAATGGCAGTAGATAGATGATAACTCGTTTAGAACAGCTGAAACCCATTGTCCAAGTCAGTTCTTAGTGTAGAAAGGTATCTAACATCCAGGAATTCCTTAATTCGAGTTGAGAGCACATTACACAGTGTATGAATCCTATATTTTTTACTTCAAGGAAGCTGGAACCTTAAATGTATGTCACACAAAGCTTGAAAGAGAGAAACAAGCAAATTGAGTAGCTTTTCATGACTCTTCATTGAAATGTATCATTATACTCTCAAAATTAGTTGAGAGGCAATGTTCCCGAACTTTTCAGGTTCATTACAGTGTTTAGGTAGTTGTTTGTCCATTTTCCCAACGCTTATTCTTGGTCTAATGTTAGAAACTACAAGAAAACATCAGTAATTCTGGAAAACAATTGTAAATAGATGAGAACTCGCATAGAAGCTGTATAAAACAATTCTCCAACTCTTTTGTTTGTGTCTAAAATGTATCTACGATCCAGGAAAGCCTTATTTAGAGTTCAGATCACATTTAACAGTGTATGAATCATATATTGTTTACTTAAATGAGCCTAGAATGGTAAATGTGTGTCATACAATGAGAATACCATTGAAATAGAGAAATAAACACATTAAGCAGGTTTGGAAAGCCTTACATTTCACAGTAATGTAGCATTACAATCTATAACATAGTTGAGGGACAGTGTTCTCCAGTTTCTTCTGTTCATTACAGTGTGTAGGAAGTTGTTTCTCTATGTGGGTTATATTTATTCTTGTACAGGAAGGCCAAAAATAGGAAACTACATGAAAACATGAATAATTCAGAGAAAATGGCAGTAAACAGATGAGAACTCGTTTAGAACAGCTGAAACGAACTCTCCAAGTCAGTTCTTAGTGTAGAAATGTATCCAACATCCAGGCATTCCTAAATTCGAGTTGAGAGCACATTAATCAGTGTATGAATCCGATATTTTTTACTTAAGCAGCCTAGAACTTTAATTGTACGTCACACAAAGCTGTAAAGACAGAAATAAGCCAATTAAGTAGCTTTGAAAAGCCTAACACCTTACTGAAATGTATGATTAAACTCTATATATATCTTACTTGAGAGACAATGTTCCCGAGCTTTGGAAAGCCTTACAGTTCACTGAAATGTAGCATTACACTCTATATCATAGTTGAGGGACAATGTTCAAAGGCTTCCTCTGCTCATTACAGTGCGTAGGAAGTTGTTTGTCTATGTGGTATGTTTATACTTGGACAAGATGGCTGAATATAGGAAACTACATGAAAACATGAATAATTCAGAGAAAATGGCAGTAAATAGATGAGAACTGGTTTAGAACAGCAGAAACACATACTCCAAGTCAGTTCTTAGTGTCGAAAAGGTATCCAACATCCAGGAAATTCTTAATTACACTTCAGAACACAATAAACAGTGTATGAAACCTCTTTTATTTACTTAAAGTATCCTAGAACTTTACATGTGTCTCACACAAGGCTTGAAAGAGGGAAATCAGCAAATTGAGCAACTTTGGGAAGCAATACACTTCACTGTAATGTAGCATTACACTCTATAGCATAGTTGAGGGACAGTGTTCTCGAGTTTCTTGTGTTCATAACAGTGTGTAGGAAGTTGTTTGTCTATGTGGGCAATGTTTATACTTGGACAAGATGGCTGAATATAGGAAACTACATGAAAACACGAATAATTCAGAGAAAATGGCAGTAAATAGATGATAACTCGATTAGAATAGCTGAAAGGAATTCTCAAAGTCAGTTCTTAGTGTAGAAAGGTATCTAATATCCAGGAATTCTTTAATTCGAGTTGAGAGCACATTACACAGTGTATGAATACTATATTTTTTACTTCAAGGAAGCTGGAACCTTAAATGTATGTCACACAAAGCTTGAAAGAGAGAAATAAGCAAATTGAGTAGCTTTTCATGACTCTTCACTGAAATGTATCATTAAACTCTCAAAACTATTTGAGAGGCAATGTTCCCGAGCTTTTCAGGTTCATTGCAGTGTTTAGGTAGTTGTTTGTCCATGTTCCCAACGCTTATTCTTGGTCTAATGTTAGAAACTACAAGAAAACATCAGTAATTCTGGAAAACAATTGTAAATAGATGAGAACTCGCATAGAAGCTGTATAAAACAATTCTAGAACTCTTCAATTTGTGTCTAAAATGTATCTACGATCCAGGAAAGCCTTATTTAGAGTTCAGATCACATTTAACAGTGTATGAATCATATATTGTTTACTTAAATGAGCCTAGAACGGTAAATGTGCATCGTACAATTAGAATACCATTGAAATAGAGAAATAAACACATTAAGCAGCTTTGGAAAGCCTTACATTTCACAGTAATGTAGCATTACAATCTATAACATAGTTGAGGGACAGTGTTCTCCAGTTTCTTCTGTTCATTACAGTGTGTAGGAATTTGTTTCTCTTTATGGGTTATATTTATTCTTGTACAGGAAGGCCAAAAATAGGAAACTACATGAAAACATGAATAATTCAGAGAAAATGGCAGTAAACAGATGAGAACTCGTTTAGAACAGCTGAAACGAACTCTCCAAGTCAGTTCTTAGTGTAGAAAGGTATCTAACATCCAGGAATTCCTTAATTCGAGTTGAGAGTACATTAAACAGTGTATGAATCCGATAGTTTTTACTTAAGCAGCCTCGAAGTTTAAATGTACATCACACAAAGCTGTAAAGACAGAAATAAGCCAATTAAGTAGCTTTGAAAAGCCTAATACCTTACTGAAATGTATGATTAAACTCTATATATATCTTCTTTGAGAGACAATGTTCCCGAGCTTTGGAAAGCCTTACAGTTCACTGAAATGTAGCATTACACTCTATATCATAGTTGAGGGACAATGTTCAAAGGCTTCCTCTGCTCATTACAGTGTGTAGGAAGTTGTTTGTCTATGTGGTATGTTTATACTTGGACAAGATGGCTGAATATAGGAAACTACATGAAAACATGAATAATTCAGAGAAAATGGCAGTAAATAGATGAGAACTGGTTTAGAACAGCAGAAACACATACTCCAAGTCAGTTCTTAGTGTCGAAAAGGTATCCAACATCCAGGAAATTCTTAATTACAGTTCAGAACACAATAAACAGTGTATGAAACCTCTTTTATTTACTTAAAGTATCCTAGAACTTTACATGTGTCTCACACAAGGCTTGAAAGAGAGAAATCAGCAAATTGAGCAACTTTGGGAAGCAGTACACTTCACTGTAATGTAGCATTACACTCTATAGCATACTTGAGGGACAGTGTTCTCGAGTTTCTTGTGTTCATAACAGTGTGTAGGAAGTTGTTTGTCTATGTGGGCAATGTTTATACTTGGACAAGATGGCTGAATATAGGAAACTACATGAAAACACGAATAATTCAGAGAAAATGGCAGTAAATAGATGATAACTCGTTTAGAACAGCTGAAAGGAATTCTCAAAGTCAGTTCTTAGTATAGAAAGGTATCTAACATCCAGGAATTCCTTAATTCGAGTTGAGAGCACATTACACAGTGTATGAATTCTATATTTTTTTACTTCAAGGAAGCTAGATCCTTAAATGTATGTCACACAAAGCTTGAAAGAAATAAATAAGCAAATTGAGTAGCTTTTCATGACTCTTCACTGAAATGTATCATTAAACTCTCAAAACTAGATGAGAGGAAATTTCCCGAGCTTTTCAGGTCCATTACAGTGTTTAGGTAGTTGTTTGTCCATGTTCCCAATGCTTATTCTTGGTCTAATGTTAGAAACTACTAGAAAACATCAGTAATTCTGGGAAAACAATTGTAAATAGATGAGAACTCGCATAGAAGATGTATAAAACGATTCTCCAACTCTTTTGTTTGTGTGTAAAATGTATCTACGATCCAGGAAAGCCTTATTTAGAGTTCAGATCACATTTAACAGCATATGAATCATATATTGTTTACTTAAATGAGCCTAGAACGGTAAATGTGCATCGTAAAATCAGAATACCATTGAAATAGAGAAATAAACACATTAAGCAGCTTTGGGAAGCAATACACTTCACTGTAATGTAGCAGTACACTCTATAGCATAGGTGAGGGACAGTGTTCTCGAGTTTCTTCTGTTCATAACAGTGTGTAGGAAGTTGTTTGTCTATGTGGGCAATGTTTATACTTGGAGAAGATGGCTGAATATAGGAAACTACGTGAAAACATGAATAATTCAGAGAAAATGGCAGTAGATAGATGATAACTCGTTTAGAACAGCTGAAACCCATTGTCCAAGTCAGTTCTTAGTGTAGAAAGGTATCTAACATCCAGGAATTCCTTAATTCGAGTTGAGAGCACATTACACAGTGTATGAATCCTATATTTTTTACTTCAAGGAAGCTGGAACCTTAAATGTATGTCACACAAAGCTTGAAAGAGAGAAACAAGCAAATTGAGTAGCTTTTCATGACTCTTCATTGAAATGTATCATTAAACTCTCAAAACTAGTTGAGAGGCAATGTTCCCGAGCTTTTCAGGTTCATTACAGTGTTTAGGTAGTTGTTTGGACATGTTCCCAATGCTTATTCTTGGTCTAATGTTAGAAACTACAAGAAAACATCAGTAATTCTGGGAAAATAATTGTAAATAGATGAGAACTCGCATAGAAGATGTATAAAACAATTCTCCAACTCTTTTGTTTGTGTTTAAAATGTATCTATGATCTAGGAGAGCCTTATTTAGAGTTCAGATCACATTTAACAGTGTATGAATCATATATTGTTTACTTAAATGAGCCTAGAATGGTAAATGTGTGTCGTACAATCAGAATACCATTGAAATAGAGAAATAAAGACATTAAGCAGCTTTGGAAAGCCTTACAGTACACTGTAATGTAGCACTACACTCTATTACATAGTTGAGGGACAGTGTTCTCCGGTTTCTTCTGTTCATTACAGTGTGTAGGAATTTGTTTCTCTATGTGGGTTATATTTATACTTGGACAATAGGCCAAATATAGGAAACTACATGAAAACATGAATAATTCAGAGAAAACGGCAGTAAACAGATGAGAACTCGTTTAGAACAGCTGAAACTAACTCTCCAAGTCAGTTCTTAGTGTAGAAAGGTATCTAACATCCAGGAATTCCTTAATTTGAGTTGAGAGCACATTACACAGTGTATGAATCCTATATTTTTTACTTCAAGGAAGCTGGAACCTTAAATGTATGTCACACAAAGCTTGAAAGAGAGAAATAAGCAAATTGAGTAGCTTTTCATGACTCTTCACTGAAATGTCTCATTAAACTCTCAAAACTAGTTGAGAGACAATGTTCCCGAGCTTTTCAGATTCATTACAGTGTTTAGGTAGTTGTTTGTCCATGTTCCCAACGCTTATTCTTGGTCTAATGTTAGAAACTACAAGAAATCATCAGTAATTCTGGAAAACAATTGTAAATAGATGAGAACTCGCATAGAAGATGTATAAAACAATTCTCCAACTCTTTTGTTAGTGTCTAAAATGTATCTACGATCCTGGAAAGCCTTATTTAGATTTCAGATCACATTGAACAGTGTATGAATCATATATTGTTTACTTAAATGAGCCTAGAACGGTAAATGTGTGTCGTACAATCAGAATACCATTGAAATAGAGAAATAAACACATTAAGCAGCTTTGGAAAGCCTTACATTTCACAGTAATGTAGC
This sequence comes from Nyctalus aviator, assembly GCA_036971965.1. Taxonomy (NCBI): domain Eukaryota; kingdom Metazoa; phylum Chordata; class Mammalia; order Chiroptera; family Vespertilionidae; genus Nyctalus; species Nyctalus aviator. Next base: position 65,914 of record JAPZQD010000047.1, on the reverse strand, counting down.
ATTACAATCTATAACATAGTTGAGGGACAGTGTTCTCCAGTTTCTTCTGTTCATTACAGGGTGTAGGAATTTGTTTCTCTATGTGGGTTATATTTATTCTTGTACAGGAAGGCCAAAAATAGGAAACTACATGAAAACATGAATAATTCAGAGAAAATGGCAGTAAACAGATGAGAACTCGTTTAGAACAGCTGAAACGAACTCTCCAAGTCAGTTCTTAGTGTAGAAAGGTATCTAACATCCAGGAATTCCTTAATTCGAGTTGAGAGCACATTAAACAGTGAATGAATCCGATAGTTTTTACTTAAGCAGCCTAGAACTTTAAATGTACATCACACAAAGCTGTAAAGACAGAAATAAGCCAATTAAGTAGCTTTGAAAAGCCTAATACCTTACTGAAATGTTTGATTAAACTCTATATATATCTTCTTTGAGAGACAATGTTCCCGAGCTTTGGAAAGCCTTACAGTTCACTGAAATGTAGCATTACACTCTATATCATAGTTGAGGGACAATGTTCAAAGTCTTCCTCTGCTCATTACAGTGTGTAGGAAGTTGTTTGTCTATGTGGTATGTTTATACTTGGACAAGATGGCTGAATATAGGAAACTACATGAAAACATGAATAATTCAGAGAAAATGGCAGTAAATAGATGAGCACTGGTTTAGAACAGCAGAAACACATACTCCAAGTCAGTTTGTAGTGAAGAAAAGGTATCCAACATCCAGGAAATTCTTAATTAGAGTTAAGAACACAATAAACAGTGTATGAAACCTCTTTTATTTACTTAAAGTATCCTAGAACTTTACAGGTGTCTCAGACAAGGCTCTAAAGAGAGAAATCAGCAAATTGAGCAACTTTGGGAAGCAATACACTTCACTGTAATGTAGCATTACACTCTATAGCATAGTTGAGGGACAGTGTTCTCAAGTTTCTTCTGTTCATAACAGTGTGTAGGAAGTTGTTTGTCTATGTGGGCAATGTTTATACTTGGACAAGATGGCTGAATATAGGAAACTACATGAAAACATGAATAATTCAGAGAGAATGGCAGTAAATAGATGAGAACTGGTTTAGAACAGCAGAAACACATACTCCAAGTCAGTTCTTAGTTTAGAAAAGGTATCCAACATCCAGGAAATTCTTAATTAGATTTAAGAACACAATAAACAGTGTATGAAACCTCTTTTATTTACTTAAAGTATCCTAGAACTTCACATGTGTCTCACACAAGGCTTGAAAGAGAGAAATCAGCAAATTGAGCAACTTTGGGAAGCAATACACTTCACTGTAATGTAGCATTACACTCTATAGCATAGTTGAGGGACAGTGTTCTCGAGTTTCTTCTGTTCATAACAGTGTGTAGGAAGTTGTTTCTCTATGTGTGTTATATTTATACTTGGACAAGAAGGCCAAATATAGGAAACTACATGAAAACATGAATAATTCAGAGAAAATGGCAGTAAACAGATGAGAACTCGTTTAGAACAGCTGAAACGAACTCTCCAAGTCAGTTCTTAGTGTAGAAAGTTATCTAACATCCAGGAATTCCTTAATTCGAGTTGAGAGCACATTAAACAGTGTATGAATCCGATATTTTTTACTTAAGGAGCCTAGAACTTTAAATGTATGTCACACAAAGCTGTAAAGACAGAAATAAGCCAATTAAGTAGCTTTGAAAAGCCTAACACCTCACTGAAATGTATGATTAAACTCTATATATATCTTACTTGAGAGACAATGTTCCCGAGCTTTGGAAAGCCTTACAGTTCACTGAAATGTAGCATTACACTCTATATCATAGTTGAGGGACAATGTTCAAAGGCTTCCTCTGCTCATTACAGTGTGTAGGAAGTTGTTTGTCTATGTGGGCATGTTTATACTTGGACAAGATGGCTGAATATAGGAAACTACATGAAAACATGAATAATTCAGAGAAAATGGCACTAAATAGATGAGAACTGGTTTAGAACAGCAGAAACACATACTCCAAGTCAGTTCTTAGTGTAGAAAAGCTATCCAACATCCAGGAAATTCTTAATTACAGTTCAGAACACGATAAACAGTGTATGAAACCTCTTTTATTTACTTAAGGTATCCTAGAACTTTACATGTGTCTCAGACAAGGCTCTAAAGAGAGAAATCAGCAAATTGAACAACTTTGGGAAGCAATACACTTCATTGTAATGTAGCATTACACTCTATAGCATAGTTGAGGGACAGTGTTCTCAAGTTTCTTCTGTTCATAACAGTGTGTAGGAAGTTTTTTGTCTATGTGGGCAATGTTTATACTTTGACAAGATGGCTGAATATAGGAAACTACATGAAAACATGAATAATTCAGAGAGAATGGCAGTAAATAGATGAGAACTGGTTTAGAACAGCAGAAACACATACTCCAAGTCAGTTCTTAGTTTAGAAAATGTATCCAACATCCAGGAAATTCTTAATTAGATTTAAGAACACAATAAACAGTGTATGAAACCTCTTTTATTTCCTTAAAGTATCCTAGAACTTTACATGTGTCTCAGACAAGTCTCTAAAGAGAGAAATCAGCAAATTGAGCAACTTTGGGAAGCAATACACTTCACTGTAATGTAGCATTACACTCTATAGCATACTTGAGGGAAAGTGTTCTCGAGTTTCTTCTGTTCATAACAGTGTGTAGGAAGTTGTTTGTCTATGTGGGCAATGTTTATACTTGGACAAGATGGCTGAATATAGGAAACTACATGAAAACATGAATAATTCAGAGAGAATGGCAGTAAATAGATGAGAACTGGTTTAGAACAGCAGAAACACATACTCCAAGTCAGTTCTTAGTTTAGAAAAGGTATCCAACATCCAGGAAATTCTTAATTAGATTTAAGAACACAATAAACAGTGTATGAAACCTCTTTTATTTACTTAAAGTATCCTAGAACTTCACATGTGTCTCACACAAGGCTTGAAAGAGAGAAATCAGCAAATTGAGCAACTTTGGGAAGCAATACACTTCACTGTAATGTAGCATTACACTCTATAGCATAGTTGAGGGACAGTGTTCTCGAGTTTCTTCTGTTCATAACAGTGTGTAGGAAGTTGTTTCTCTATGTGTGTTATATTTATACTTGGACAAGAAGGCCAAATATAGGAAACTACATGAAAACATGAATAATTCAGAGAAAATGGCAGTAAACAGATGAGAACTCGATTAGAACAGCTGAAACTAACTCTCCAAGTCAGTTCTTAGTGTAGAAAGTTATCTAACATCCAGGAATTCCTTAATTCGAGTTGAGAGCACATTAAACAGTGTATGAATCCGATATTTTTTACTTAAGGAGCCTAGAACTTTAAATGTATGTCACACAAAGCTGTAAAGACAGAAATAAGCCAATTAAGTAGCTTTGAAAAGCCTAACACCTCACTGAAATGTATGATTAAACTCTATATATATCTTACTTGAGAGACAATGTTCCCGAGCTTTGGAAAGCCTTACAGTTCACTGAAATGTAGCATTACACTCTATATCATAGTTGAGGGACAATGTTCAAAGGCTTCCTCTGCTCATTACAGTATGTAGGAAGTTGTTTGTCTATGTGGGCATGTTTATACTTGGACAAGATGGCTGAATATAGGAAACTACATGAAAACATGAATAATTCAGAGAAAATGGCACTAAATAGATGAGAACTGTTTAAGAACAGCAGAAACACATACTCCAAGTCAGTTCTTAGTGTAGAAAAGCTATCCAACATCCAGGAAATTCTTAATTACAGTTCAGAACACGATAAACAGTGTATGAAACCTCTTTTATTTACTTAAGGTATCCTAGAACTTTACATGTGTCTCAGACAAGGCTCTAAAGAGAGAAATCAGCAAATTGAACAACTTTGGGAAGCAATACACTTCATTGTAATGTAGCATTACACTCTATAGCATAGTTGAGGGACAGTGTTCTCAAGTTTCTTCTGTTCATAACAGTGTGTAGGAAGTTTTTTTCTATGTGGGCAATGTTTATACTTGGACAAGATGGCTGAATATAGGAAACTACATGAAAACATGAATAATTCTGAGAGAATGGCAGTAAATAGATGAGAACTGGTTTAGAACAGCAGAAACACATACTCCAAGTCAGTTCTTAGTTTAGAAAATGTATCCAACATCCAGGAAATTCTTAATTAGATTTAAGAACACAATAAACCGTGTATGAAACCTCTTTTATTTACTTAAAGTATCCTAGAACTTTACATGTGTCTCAGACAAGTCTCTAAAGAGAGAAATCAGCAAATTGAGCAACTTTGGGAAGCAATACACTTCACTGTAATGTAGCATTACACTCTATAGCATACTTGAGGGAAAGTGTTCTCGAGTTTCTTCTGTTCATAACAGTGTGTAGGAAGTTGTTTGTCTATGTGGGCAATGTTTATACTTGGACAAGATGGCTGAATATAGGAAACTACATGAAAACACGAATAATTCAGAGAAAATGGTAGTAAATAGATGATAACTCATTTAGAACAGCTGAAAGGAATTCTCAAAGTCAGTCCTTAGTGTAGAAAGGTATCTAACATCCAGGAATTCCTTAATTCGAGTTGAGAGCACATTACACAGTGTATGAATCCTATATTTTTTACTTCAAGGAAGCTGGAACCTTAAATGTATGTCACACAAAGCTTGAAAGAGAGAAATAAGCAAATTGAGTAGCTTTTCATGACTCTTAACTGAAATGTATCATTATACTCTCAAAACTAGTTGAGAGGCAATTTCCTGAGCTTTTCAGTTTTATTACAGTGTTTAGGTAGTTGTTTGTCCATGTTCCCAATGCTTATTCTTGGTCTAATGTTAGAAACTACAAGAAAACATCAGTAATTTTGGGAAAAGAATTGTAAATAGTTGAGAACTCGCATAGCAGATGTATAAAACGATTCTCCAACTCTTTTGTTTGTGTATAAAATATTTCTGCGATCCAGGAAAGCCTTATTTAGAGTTCAGATCACATTTAACAGTGTATGAATCCTATATTGTTTACTTAAATGAGCCTAGAACGGTAAATGTGTGTCGTACAATCAGAATACCATTGAAATAGGGAAATAAACACATTAAGCAGCTTTGGGAAGCAATACACTTCACTGTAATGTAGCATTACACTCTATAGCATAGTTGAGGGACAGTGTTCTCGAGTTTCTTCTGTTCATAACAGTGTGTAGGAAGTTGTTTGTCTATGTGGGCAATGTTTATACTTGGACAAGATGGCTGAATATAGGAAACTACGTGAAAACATGAATAATTCAGAGAAAATGGCAGTAAATAGATGATAACTCGCTTAGAACAGCTGAAACGCATTCTCCAAGTCAGTTCTTAGTGTAGAAAGGTATCTAACATCCAGGAATTCCTTAATTCGAGTTGAGAGCACATTACACAGTGTATGAATCCTATATTTTTTACTTCAAGGAAGCTGGAACCTTAAATGTATGTCACACAAAGCTTGAAAGAGAGAAATAAGCAAATTGAGTAGCTTTTCATGACTCTTCACTGAAATGTATCATTAAACTCTCAAAACTAGTTGAGAGGCAATGTTCCCGAGCTTTTCAGGTTCATTACAGTGTTTAGGTAGTTGTTTGTCCATGTTCCCAATGCTTATTCTTGGTCTAATGTTAGAAACTACAAGAAAACATCAGTAATTCTGGGAAAACAATTGTAAATAGATGAGAACTCGCATAGAAGATGTATAAAAGAATTCTCCAACTCTTTTGTTTGTGTATAAAATGTATCTGCGATCCAGGAAAGCCTTATTTAGAGTTCAGATCACATTCAACAGTGTATGAATCATATATTCTTTACTTAAATGAGCCTAGAACGGTAAATGTGTGTCGTACAATCAGAATACCATTGAAATAGAGAAATAAACACATTAAGCAGCTTTGGGAAGCAATACACTTCACTGTAATGTAGCATTACACTCTATAGCATACTTGAGGGAAAGTGTTCTCGAGTTTCTTCTGTTCATAACAGTGTGTAGGAAGTTGTTTGTCTATGTGGGCAATGTTTATACTTGGACAAGATGGCTGAATATAGGAAACTACATGAAAACATGAATAATTCAGAGAAAATGGCAGTAAATAGATGAGAACTGGTTTAGAACAGCAGAAACACATACTCCAAGTCAGTTCTTAGTGTAGAAAAGGTATCCAACATCCAGGAAATTCTTAATTAGACTTAAGAACACAATAAACAGTGTATGAAACCTCTTTTATTTACTTAAAGTATCCTAGAACTTCACATGTGTCTCACACAAGGCTTGAAAGAGAGAAATCAGCAAATTGAGCAACTTTGGGAAGCAATACACTTCACTGTAATGTAGCATTACACTCTATAGCATAGTTGAGGGACAGTGTTCTCGAGTTTCTTGTGTTCATAACAGTGTGTAGGAAGTTGTTTCTCTATGTGTGTTATATTTATACTTGGACAAGAAGGCCAAATATAGGAAACTACATGAAAACATGAATAATTCAGAGAAAATGGCAGTAAACAGATGAGAACTCGATTAGAACAGCTGAAACTAAATCTCCAAGTCAGTTCTTAGTGTAGAAAGTTATCTAACATCCAGGAATTCCTTAATTCGAGTTGAGAGCACATTAAACAGTGTATGAATCCGATATTTTTTACTTAAGGAGCCTAGAACTTTAAATGTATGTCACACAAAGCTGTAAAGACAGAAATAAGCCAATTAAGTAGCTTTGAAAAGCCTAACACCTCACTGAAATGTATGATTAAACTGTACATATATCTTACTTGAGAGACAATGTTCCCCAGCTTTGGAAAGCCTTACAGTTCACTGAAATGTAGCATTACACTCTATAACATGGTTGAGGGACAGTGTTCTCCGGTTTCTTCTGTTCATTACAGTGTGTAGGAAGTTGTTTGTCTATGTGGGCAATGTTTATACTTGGACAAGATGGCTGAATATAGGAAACTACATGAAAACATGAATAATTCAGAGAAAATGGCACTAAATAGATGAGAACTCGTTTAGAACAGCTGAAACGAATTCTCCAAGTCAGTTCTTAGTGTAGAAAGGTATCTAACATCCAGGAATTCCTTAATTCGAGTTGAGAACACATTAAACAGTGTATGAAACCTCTTTTATTTACTTAAAGTATCCTAAACTTTACATGTGTGTCGCACAAGGCTTGAAAGAGAGAAACCAGCAAATTGAACAACTTTGGGAAGCAATACACTTCACTGTAATGTAGCATTACACTCTATAGCATAGTTGAGGGACAGTGTTCTCCAGTTTCTTCTGTTCATAACAGTGTGTAGGAAGTTGTTTGTCTATGTGGGCAATGTTTATACTTGGACAAGATGGCTGAATATAGGAAACTACATGAAAACATGAATAATTCTGAGAAAATGGCAGTAAATAGATGATAACTCGTTTAGAACAGCACAAAGACATTCTCCAAGTCAGTTCTTACTGTAGAAAACGTATCCACCATCCAGGAAACTCTTAATTAGAGTTACGAACACTATAAACAGTGTATGAACCCTCTCTTATTTACTTAAAGTATCCTAGAACTTTAAATGTGTGTCAGACAAGTCTCTAAAGAGAGAAAACATCAAATTGAGCAACTTTGGGTAGCATTACAGTTCCCTGTAATGTAGCATTACACTCTATAGCATAGTTCTCGAGTTTCTTGTGTTCATAACAGTGTGTAGGAAGTTGTTTGTCTATGTGGGCAATGTTTATACTTGGACCAATGGCTGAATATAGGAAACTACATGAAAACATGAATAATTCAGAGAAAATGGCAGTAAATAGATGATAACTCATTCAGAACAGCTGAAAGGAATTCTCAAAGTCAGTCCTTAGTGTAGAAAGGTATCTAACATCCAGGAATTCCTTAATTCGAGTTGAGAGCACATTACACAGTGTATGAATCCTATATTTTTTACTTCAAGGAAGCTGGAACCTTAAATGTATGTCACACAAAGCTTGAAAGAGAGAAATAAGCAAATTGAGTAGCTTTTCATGACTCTTAACTGAAATGTATCATTATACTCTCAAAACTAGTTGAGAGGCAATTTCCTGAGCTTTTCAGTTTTATTACAGTGTTTAGGTAGTTGTTTGTCCATGTTCCCAATGCTTATTCTTGGTCTAATGTTAGAAACTACAAGAAAACATCAGTAATTTTGGGAAAACAATTGTGAATAGATGAGAACTCGCATAGAAGCTGTATAAAACAATTCTCCAACTCTTTTGTTTGTGTATAAAATATTTCTGCGATCCAGGAAAGCCTTATTTAGAGTTCAGATCACATTTAACAGTGTATGAATCCTATATTGTTTACTTAAATGAGCCTAGAACGGTAAATGTGTGTCATACAATCAGAATACCATTGAAATAGAGAAATAAACACATTAAGCAGCTTTGGAAGCAATACACTTCACTGTAATGTAGCATTACACTCTATAGCATAGTTGAGGGACAGTGTTCTCGAGTTTCTTCTGTTCATAACAGTGTGTAGGAAGTTGTTTGTCTATGTGGGCAATGTTTATACTTGGACAAGATGGCTGAATATAGGAAAATACGATAAAACATGAATAATTCAGAGAAAATTGAAGTAAATAGATGATAACTCGCTTAGAACAGCTGGAACGCATTCTCCAAGTCAGTTCTTAGTGTAGAAAGGTATCTAACATCCAGGAATTCCTTAATTCGAGTTGAGAGCACATTAACAGTGTATGAATCCTATATTTTTTACTTCAAGGAAGCTGGAACCTTAAATGTATGTCACACAAAGCTTAAAAGAGAGAAATAAGCAAATTGAGTAGCTTTTCATGACTCTTCACTGAAATGTATCATTAAACTCTCAAAACTAGTTGAGAGACAATGTTCCCGAGCTTTTCAGGTTCATTACAGTGTTTAGGTAGTTGATTGTCCATGTTCCCCATGCTTATTCTTGGTCTAATGTTAGAAACTACAAGAAAACATCAGTAATTCTGGGGAAACAATTGTATATAGATGAGAACTCGCATAGAAGATGAATAAAACAATTCTCCAACTCTTTTGTTTGTGTATAAATATTTCTGTGAATCAGGTATGCCTAATTTAGAGTTCAGATCACATTTAACAGTGTATGAATCCTATATTGTTTACTTAAATGAGCCTAGAACGGTAAATGTGTGTCGTACAATCAGAATACCATTGAAATAGAGAAATAAACACATTAAGCAGTTTTGGGAAGCAATACACTTCCCTGTAATGTAGCATTTCACTCTATAGCATAGTTGAGGGACAGTGTTCTCGAGTTTCTTCTCTTCATAACAGTGTGTAGGAAGTTGTTTGTCAGTGTGGGCAATGTTTATACTTGGACAAGATGGCTGAAAATAGGAAACTACGTGAAAACATGAATAATTCAGAGAAAATGGCAGTAAATAGATTGTAACTCATTTAGAACAGCTGGAACGCATTCTCCAAGTCAGTTCTTAGTGTAGAAAGGTATCTAACATCCAGGAATTCCTTAATTCGAGTTGAGAGCACATTACACAGTGTATGAATCCTATATTTTTTACTTCAAGGAAGCTGGAACCTTAAATGTATGTCACACAAAGCTTGAAAGAGAGAAATAACTAAATTGATTAGCCTTTCATGACTCTTCACTGAAATGTATCATTAAATTCTCAAAACCAGTTGAGAGGCAATGTTCCCGAGCTTTTCAGGTTCATTACAGTGTTTAGGTAGTTGTTTGTCCATGTTCCCAATGCTTATTCTTGGTCTAATGTTAGAAACTACAAGAAAACATCAGTAATTCTGGGAAAACAATTGTAAATAGATGAGAACTCGCATAGAAGATGTATAAAACGATTCTCCAACTCTTTTGTTTGTGTATAAAATGTATCTGCGATCCAGGAAAGCCTTATTTATAGTTCAGATCACATTCAACAGTGTATGAATCATATATTCTTTACTTAAATGAGCCTAGAACGGTAAATGTGTGTCGTACAATCAGAATACCATTGAAATAGAGAAATAAACACATTAAGCAGCTTTGGGAAGCAATACACTTCACTGTAATGTAGCATTACACTCTATAGCATACTTGAGGGAAAGTGTTCTCGAGTTTCTTCTGTTCATAACAGTGTGTAGGAAGTTGTTTGTCTATGTGGGCAATGTTTATACTTGGACAAGATGGCTGAATATAGGAAACTACATGAAAACATGAATAATTCAGAGAAAATGGCAGTAAATAGATGAGAACTGGTTTAGAACAGCTGAAACGAATTCTCCAAGTCAGTTCTTAGTGTAGAAAGGTATCTAACATCCAGGAATTCCTTAATTCGAGTTGAGAGCACATTAAACAGTGTATGAATCCTCTTTTATTTACTTAAAGTATCCTAGAACTTTACATGTGTATCACACAAGGCTTCAATGAGAGAAATAAGCAAATTGAGCAGCTTTGGAAAGCCTAACATTTCACTGTAATGTAGAATTACACTCTATAGCATAGTTCTCGAGTTACTTCTATTCATATCAGTGTGTAGGAAGTTGTTTGTCTATGAGGGCAATGTTTTTACTTGGACAAATGGCTGAATATAGGAAACTACATGAAAACATGAATAATTCAGAGAAAATGGCAGTAAATAGATGAGAACTCGATTAGAACAGCTGAAACGAATTCTCCAAGTCAGTTCTTAGTGTAGAAAGGTATCTAACATCCAGGAATTCCTTAATTCGAGTTGAGAGCACATTAAACAGTGTATGAATCCTATATTTTTTACTTAAATGAGCCTAGAACTTTAAATGTATTTCACACAAAGCTTGAAAGACAGAAATAAGTCAATTAAGTAGCTTTGAAAAGCCTAAGACTTCATTGAAATGTATCATTAAACTGTATATATATCTTACTTGAGAGACAATGTTCCCGAGCTTTGGAAAGCTTTACAGTTCACTGAAATGTAGCATTACACTCTATAGCATAGTTGAGGGACAATGTTCAAAGGCTTCTTCTATTCATAACAGTGTGTAGGAAGTTGTTTGTCTATGTGGGCAATGTTTATACTTGGACAAGATGGCTGAATATAGGAAACTACATGAAAACATGAATAATTCAGAGAAAATGGCAGTAAATAGATGAGAACTCGTTTAGAACAGCTGAAACAAATTCTCCAAGTCAGTTCTTAGTGTAGAAAGGTATCTAACATCCAGGAATTCCTTAATTCGAGTTGAGAGCACATTAAACAGTGTATGAATCCTATATTTTTTACTTAAAGGAACCTAGAAACTTAAATGTGTGTCACATAAAGCTTGAAAGAGAGAAATAAGCAAATTGAAACACCTTTGGAAAGCCTTACACTTCACTGTAATGTAGCATTACACTGTATAGCATAGTTGAGGGACAGTGTTCTCGAGTTTCTTCTATTCATAACAGTGTGTAGGAAGTTGTTTGTCTATGTGGGCAATGTTTATACTTGGACAAGATGGCTGAATATAGGAAACTACATGAAAACATGAATAATTCAGAGAAAATGGCAGTAAATAGATGAGAACTGGTTTAGAACAGCTGAAACGAATTCTCCAAGTCAGTTCTTAGTGTAGAAAATGTATCTAACATCCAGGAAATTCTTAATTAGAGTTAAGAACACAATAAACAGTGTATGAAACCTCTTTTATTTACTGAAAGTAGCCTAGAACTTTACATGTGTTTCACACAAGGCTTGAAAGAGAGAAATCAGCAAATTGAGCAGCTTTGGAAAGCTTTACAGTTCACTGTAATGTAGCATTACACTCTATAGAATACTTCTCGAGTTTCTTCTATTCATAACAGTGTGTAGGAAGTTGTTTGTCTATGTGGGCAATGTTTATACTTGGACAAGATGGCTGAATATAGGAAACTACATGAAAACATGAATAATTCAGAGAAAATGGCAGTAAATAGATGATAACTCATTTAGAACAGCTGAAACGAATTCTCAAAGTCAGTTCTTAGTGTAGAAAGGTATCTAACATCCAGGAATTCCTTAATTCGAGTTGAGAGCACATTAAACAGTGTATGAATCCTATATTTTTACTTCAATGAAGCTAGAACCTTAAATGTATGTCACACAAAGCTTGAAAGAGAGAAATAAGCAAATTGAGTAGCTTTTCATGACTCTTCACTGAAATGTATCATTAAACTCTCAAAGTACTTGAGAGACAATGTTCCCGAGCTTTTCAGTTTTATTACTGTGTGTAGGTAGTTGTTTGTCCATGTTCCCAATGTTTATTCTTGTACTAACGTTAGATACTACATGAAAACATCAGTAATACTGGGAAAACAATTGTAAATAGATAAGAACTCGCATAGAAGATGTATAATACAATTCTCCAACTCTTTTGTTTGTGTATAAAATGTTTCTGCGATCCAGGAAAGCCTTATTTAGAGTTCAGATCACATTTAACAGTGTATGAATCCTATATTGTTTACTTAAATGAGCCTAGAACGGTAAATGTGTGTCATACAATCAGAATACCATTGAAATAGGGAAATAAACACATTAAGCAGCTTTGGGAAGCAATACACTTCACTGTAATGTAGCATTACACTCTATAGCATAGTTCTCGAGTTTCTTCTATTCATAACAGTGTGTAGGAAGTTGTTTGTCTATGTGGGCAATGTTTATACTTGGACAAGATGGCTGAATATAGGAAACTACATGAAAACATGAATAATTCAGAGAAAATGGCAGTAAATAGATGAGAACTCGCTTAGAACAGCTGAAACGAATTCTCCAAGTCAGTTCTTAGTGTAGAAAGGTATCTAACATCCAGGAATTCCTTAATTCGAGTTGAGAGCACATTAAACAGTGTATGAATCCTATATTTTTTCTTCACTGAAGCTAGAACCTTAAATGTATGTCACACAAAGCTTGAAAGACAGAAATAAGCAAATAGAGTAGCTTTGGTAAGCCAAACTCCTCGCTGAAATGTATCATTAAACACTCAAACTAGTTGAGAGACAATGTTCCCGAGCTTTTCAGGTTAATTACAGTGTTTAGGTAGTTGGTTGTCCATGTTGGCAATGTTTATACTTGGTCTAATGTTAGAAACTACATGAAAACATCATTATATCATGGCAAACAATTGTATATAGATGAGAACTCGCCTAGAAGATGTATAAAACGATTCTCCAACTCTTTTGTTAGTGTATAAATATTTCTGCGATCCAGGAATTCCTTATTTCGAGTTCAGAGCACATTAAACAGTCTATGAATCCTATATTGTTTACTTAAATGAGCCTAGTACGGTAAATGTGTGTCGTACAAGCAAAATACCATTGAAATAGAGAAATAAACACATTTAGCAGCTTTGGAAAGCCTTACAGTTCACTGTAATGTAGCATTACACTCTATAGCATAGTTGAGGGACAGTGTTCTCGAGTTTCTTCTATTCATAACAGTGTGTAGGAAGTTGTTTGTCTATGTGGGCAATGTTTATACTTGGACAAGATGGCTGAATATAGGAAACTACATGAAAACATGAATAATTCAGAGAAAATGGCAGTAAATAGATGAGAACTCATTTAGAACAGCTGAAACGAATTCTCCAAGTCAGTTCTTAGTGTAGAAAGGTATCTAACATCCAGGAATTCCTTAATTCGAGTTGAGAGCACATTAAACAGTGTATGAATCCTATATTTTTTACTTCAATGAAGCTAGAACCTTAAATGTATGTCACACAAAGCTTGAAAGACTGAAATAAGCAAATAGAGTAGCTTTGGAAAGCCAAACACCTCGCTGAAATGTATCATTAAACAGTATATAAATCTTACTTGAGAGACAATGTTCCCGAGCTTTTCAGGTTCATAACAGTGTGTAGGAAGTTGTTTGTCTATGTGGGCAATGTTTATACTTGGACTAATGTTAGAAACTACATGAAAACATGAATAATTCAGAGAAAACAGTAAATAGATGAGAACTCGCTTAGAAGATGTATAAAACGAATTCTCCAAGTCAGTTGTTAGTGTAGAAAATGTATCTGCGATCCAGGAATTCCCTAATTCGAGTTGAGAGCACATTAAACAGTGTATGAATCCTATATTTTTACTTCAATGAGGCTAGAACCTTAAATGTATGTCATACAATCAGAATACCATTGAAATACAGAAATAAACGCATTAAGCAGCTTTGGAAAACTTTACAGTTCACTGTAATGTAGCATTACACTCTATAGCATAGTTGTCGAGTTTCTTCTATTCATAACAGTGTGTAGGAAGTTGTTTGTCTATGTGGGCAATGTTTATACTTGGACAAGATGGCTGAATATAGGAAACTACATGAAAACATGAATAATTCAGAGAAAATGGCAGTAAATAGATGAGAACTCGCTTAGAACAGCTGAAACGAATTCTCCAAGTCAGTTCTTAGTGTAGAAAGGTATCTAACATCCAGGAATTCCTTAATTCGAGTTGAGAGCACATTAAACAGTGTATGAATCCTATATTTTTTCTTCACTGAAGCTAGAACCTTAAATGTATGTCACACAAAGCTTGAAAGACTGAAATAAGCAAATAGAGTAGCTTTGGAAAGCCAAACACCTCGCTGAAATGTATCATTAAACTGTATATATATCTTACTTGAGAGACAATGTTCCCGAGCTTTTCAGGTTCATTACAGTGTTTAGGTAGTTGTTTGTCCATGTTCCCAATGCTCATTCTTGGTCTAATGTTAGAAACTACAAGAAAACATCAGTAATTCTGGGAAAACAATTGTAAATAGATGAGAACTCGCTTAGAACAGCTGAAACGAATTCTCCAAGTCAGTTCTTAGTGTAGAAAGGTATCTAACATCCAGGAATTCCTTATTTCGAGTTGAGAGCACATTAAACAGTGTATGAATCCTATATTTTTACTTCAATGAAGCTAGAACCTTAAATGTATGTCACACAAAACTTGAAATACAGAAATAAACACATTAAGCAGCTTTGGAAAGCTTTACAGTTCACTGTAATGTAGCATTACACTCTATAGCATAGTTTTCGAGTTTCTTCTATTCATAACAGTGTGTAGGAAGTTGTTTGTCTATGTGGGCAATGTTTATACTTGGACAAGATGGCTGAATATAGGAAACTACATGAAAACATGAATAATTCAGAGAAAATGGCAGTAAATAGATGAGAACTCGCTTAGAACAGCTGAAACGAATTCTCCAAGTCAGTTCTTAGTGTAGAAAGGTATGTAACATCCAGGAATTCCTTAATTCGAGTTGAGAGCACATTAAACAGTGTATGAATCCTATATTTTTACTTCAATGAAGCTAGAACCTTAAATGTATGTCACACAAAGCTTGAAAGACTGAAATAAGCAAATAGAGTAGCTTTGGAAAGCCAAACACCTCGCTGAAATGTATCATTAAACTGTATATATATCTTACTTGAGAGACAATGTTCCCGAGCTTTGGAAAGCTTTACAGTTCACTGTAATGTAGCATTACACTCTATAGCATAGTTCTCGAGTTTCTTCTATTCATAACAGTGTGTAGGAAGTTGTTTGTCTATGTGGGCAATGTTTATACTTGGACAAGATGGCTGAATATAGGAAACTACATGAAAACATGAATAATTCAGAGAAAATGGCAGTAAATAGATGAGAACTCGCTTAGAACAGCTGAAACGAATTCTCCAAGTCAGTTCTTAGTGTAGAAAGGTATCTAACATCCAGGAATTCCTTAATTCGAGTTGAGAGCACATTAAACAGTGTATGAATCCTATATTTTTACTTCAATGAAGCTAGAACCTTAAATGTATGTCACACAAAGCTTGAAAGACTGAAATAAGCAAATAGAGTAGCTTTGGAAAGCCAAACACCTCGCTGAAATGTATCATTAAACTGTATATATATCTTACTTGAGAGACAATGTTCCCGAGCTTTGGAAAGCTTTACAGTTCACTGTAATGTAGCATTACACTCTATAGCATAGTTCTCGAGTTTCTTCTATTCATAACAGTGTGTAGGAAGTTGTTTGTCTATGTGGGCAATGTTTATACTTGGACAAATGGCTGAATATAGGAAACTACATGAAAACATGAATAATTCAGAGAAAATGGCAGTAAATAGATGAGAACTCGCTTAGAACAGCTGAAACGAATTCTCCAAGTCAGTTCTTAGTGTAGAAAGGTATGTAACATCCAGGAATTCCTTAATTCGAGTTGAGAGCACATTAAACAGTGTATGAATCCTATATTTTTACTTCAATGAAGCTAGAACCTTAAATGTATGTCACACAAAGCTTGAAAGACTGAAATAAGCAAATAGAGTAGCTTTGGAAAGCCAAACACCTCGCTGAAATGTATCATTAAACTGTATATATATCTTACTTGAGAGACAATGTTCCCGAGCTTTGGAAAGCTTTACAGTTCACTGTAATGTAGCATTACACTCTATAGCATAGTTCTCGAGTTTCTTCTATTCATAACAGTGTGTAGGAAGTTGTTTGTCTATGTGGGCAATGTTTATACTTGGACAAATGGCTGAATATAGGAAACTACATGAAAACATGAATAATTCAGAGAAAATGGCAGTAAATAGATGAGAACTCGCTTAGAACAGCTGAAACGAATTCTCCAAGTCAGTTCTTAGTGTAGAAAGGTATGTAACATCCAGGAATTCCTTAATTCGAGTTGAGAGCACATTAAACAGTGTATGAATCCTATATTTTTACTTCAATGAAGCTAGAACCTTAAATGTATGTCACACAAAGCTTGAAAGACTGAAATAAGCAAATAGAGTAGCTTTGGAAAGCCAAACACCTCGCTGAAATGTATCATTAAACTGTATATATATCTTACTTGAGAGACAATGTTCCCGAGCTTTGGAAAGCTTTACAGTTCACTGTAATGTAGCATTACACTCTATAGCATAGTTCTCGAGTTTCTTCTATTCATAACAGTGTGTAGGAAGTTGTTTGTCTATGTGGGCAATGTTTATACTTGGACAAATGGCTGAATATAGGAAACTACATGAAAACATGAATAATTCAGAGAAAATGGCAGTAAATAGATGAGAACTCGCTTAGAACAGCTGAAACGAATTCTCCAAGTCAGTTCTTAGTGTAGAAAGGTATGTAACATCCAGGAATTCCTTAATTCGAGTTGAGAGCACATTAAACAGTGTATGAATCCTATATTTTTACTTCAATGAAGCTAGAACCTTAAATGTATGTCACACAAAGCTTGAAAGACTGAAATAAGCAAATAGAGTAGCTTTGGAAAGCCAAACACCTCGCTGAAATGTATCATTAAACTGTATATATATCTTACTTGAGAGACAATGTTCCCGAGCTTTGGAAAGCTTTACAGTTCACTGTAATGTAGCATTACACTCTATAGCATAGTTCTCGAGTTTCTTCTATTCATAACAGTGTGTAGGAAGTTGTTTGTCTATGTGGGCAATGTTTATACTTGGACAAATGGCTGAATATAGGAAACTACATGAAAACATGAATAATTCAGAGAAAATGGCAGTAAATAGATGAGAACTCGCTTAGAACAGCTGAAACGAATTCTCCAAGTCAGTTCTTAGTGTAGAAAGGTATGTAACATCCAGGAATTCCTTAATTCGAGTTGAGAGCACATTAAACAGTGTATGAATCCTATATTTTTACTTCAATGAAGCTAGAACCTTAAATGTATGTCACACAAAGCTTGAAAGACTGAAATAAGCAAATAGAGTAGCTTTGGAAAGCCAAACACCTCGCTGAAATGTATCATTAAACTGTATATATATCTTACTTGAGAGACAATGTTCCCGAGCTTTGGAAAGCTTTACAGTTCACTGTAATGTAGCATTACACTCTATAGCATAGTTCTCGAGTTTCTTCTATTCATAACAGTGTGTAGGAAGTTGTTTGTCTATGTGGGCAATGTTTATACTTGGACAAATGGCTGAATATAGGAAACTACATGAAAACATGAATAATTCAGAGAAAATGGCAGTAAATAGATGAGAACTCGCTTAGAACAGCTGAAACGAATTCTCCAAGTCAGTTCTTAGTGTAGAAAGGTATGTAACATCCAGGAATTCCTTAATTCGAGTTGAGAGCACATTAAACAGTGTATGAATCCTATATTTTTACTTCAATGAAGCTAGAACCTTAAATGTATGTCACACAAAGCTTGAAAGACTGAAATAAGCAAATAGAGTAGCTTTGGAAAGCCAAACACCTCGCTGAAATGTATCATTAAACTGTATATATATCTTACTTGAGAGACAATGTTCCCGAGCTTTGGAAAGCTTTACAGTTCACTGTAATGTAGCATTACACTCTATAGCATAGTTCTCGAGTTTCTTCTATTCATAACAGTGTGTAGGAAGTTGTTTGTCTATGTGGGCAATGTTTATACTTGGACAAATGGCTGAATATAGGAAACTACATGAAAACATGAATAATTCAGAGAAAATGGCAGTAAATAGATGAGAACTCGCTTAGAACAGCTGAAACGAATTCTCCAAGTCAGTTCTTAGTGTAGAAAGGTATGTAACATCCAGGAATTCCTTAATTCGAGTTGAGAGCACATTAAACAGTGTATGAATCCTATATTTTTACTTCAATGAAGCTAGAACCTTAAATGTATGTCACACAAAGCTTGAAAGACTGAAATAAGCAAATAGAGTAGCTTTGGAAAGCCAAACACCTCGCTGAAATGTATCATTAAACTGTATATATATCTTACTTGAGAGACAATGTTCCCGAGCTTTGGAAAGCTTTACAGTTCACTGTAATGTAGCATTACACTCTATAGCATAGTTCTCGAGTTTCTTCTATTCATAACAGTGTGTAGGAAGTTGTTTGTCTATGTGGGCAATGTTTATACTTGGACAAATGGCTGAATATAGGAAACTACATGAAAACATGAATAATTCAGAGAAAATGGCAGTAAATAGATGAGAACTCGCTTAGAACAGCTGAAACGAATTCTCCAAGTCAGTTCTTAGTGTAGAAAGGTATGTAACATCCAGGAATTCCTTAATTCGAGTTGAGAGCACATTAAACAGTGTATGAATCCTATATTTTTACTTCAATGAAGCTAGAACCTTAAATGTATGTCACACAAAGCTTGAAAGACTGAAATAAGCAAATAGAGTAGCTTTGGAAAGCCAAACACCTCGCTGAAATGTATCATTAAACTGTATATATATCTTACTTGAGAGACAATGTTCCCGAGCTTTGGAAAGCTTTACAGTTCACTGTAATGTAGCATTACACTCTATAGCATAGTTCTCGAGTTTCTTCTATTCATAACAGTGTGTAGGAAGTTGTTTGTCTATGTGGGCAATGTTTATACTTGGACAAATGGCTGAATATAGGAAACTACATGAAAACATGAATAATTCAGAGAAAATGGCAGTAAATAGATGAGAACTCGCTTAGAACAGCTGAAACGAATTCTCCAAGTCAGTTCTTAGTGTAGAAAGGTATGTAACATCCAGGAATTCCTTAATTCGAGTTGAGAGCACATTAAACAGTGTATGAATCCTATATTTTTACTTCAATGAAGCTAGAACCTTAAATGTATGTCACACAAAGCTTGAAAGACTGAAATATCAAATAGAGTAGCTTTGGAAAGCCAAACACCTCGCTGAAATGTATCATTAAACTGTATATATATCTTACTTGAGAGACAATGTTCCCGAGCTTTGGAAAGCTTTACAGTTCACTGTAATGTAGCATTACACTCTATAGCATAGTTCTCGAGTTTCTTCTATTCATAACAGTGTGTAGGAAGTTGTTTGTCTATGTGGGCAATGTTTATACTTGGACAAATGGCTGAATATAGGAAACTACATGAAAACATGAATAATTCAGAGAAAATGGCAGTAAATAGATGAGAACTCGCTTAGAACAGCTGAAACGAATTCTCCAAGTCAGTTCTTAGTGTAGAAAGGTATGTAACATCCAGGAATTCCTTAATTCGAGTTGAGAGCACATTAAACAGTGTATGAATCCTATATTTTTACTTCAATGAAGCTAGAACCTTAAATGTATGTCACACAAAGCTTGAAAGACTGAAATAAGCAAATAGAGTAGCTTTGGAAAGCCAAACACCTCGCTGAAATGTATCATTAAACTGTATATATATCTTACTTGAGAGACAATGTTCCCGAGCTTTGGAAAGCTTTACAGTTCACTGTAATGTAGCATTACACTCTATAGCATAGTTCTCGAGTTTCTTCTATTCATAACAGTGTGTAGGAAGTTGTTTGTCTATGTGGGCAATGTTTATACTTGGACAAATGGCTGAATATAGGAAACTACATGAAAACATGAATAATTCAGAGAAAATGGCAGTAAATAGATGAGAACTCGCTTAGAACAGCTGAAACGAATTCTCCAAGTCAGTTCTTAGTGTAGAAAGGTATGTAACATCCAGGAATTCCTTAATTCGAGTTGAGAGCACATTAAACAGTGTATGAATCCTATATTTTTACTTCAATGAAGCTAGAACCTTAAATGTATGTCACACAAAGCTTGAAAGACTGAAATAAGCAAATAGAGTAGCTTTGAAAAGCCAAACACCTCGCTGAAATGTATCATTAAACTGTATATATATCTTACTTGAGAGACAATGTTCCCGAGCTTTGGAAAGCTTTACAGTTCACTGTAATGTAGCATTACACTCTATAGCATAGTTCTCGAGTTTCTTCTATTCATAACAGTGTGTAGGAAGTTGTTTGTCTATGTGGGCAATGTTTATACTTGGACAAATGGCTGAATATAGGAAACTACATGAAAACATGAATAATTCAGAGAAAATGGCAGTAAATAGATGAGAACTCGCTTAGAACAGCTGAAACGAATTCTCCAAGTCAGTTCTTAGTGTAGAAAGGTATGTAACATCCAGGAATTCCTTAATTCGAGTTGAGAGCACATTAAACAGTGTATGAATCCTATATTTTTACTTCAATGAAGCTAGAACCTTAAATGTATGTCACACAAAGCTTGAAAGACTGAAATAAGCAAATAGAGTAGCTTTGGAAAGCCAAACACCTCGCTGAAATGTATCATTAAACTGTATATATATCTTACTTGAGAGACAATGTTCCCGAGCTTTGGAAAGCTTTACAGTTCACTGTAATGTAGCATTACACTCTATAGCATAGTTCTCGA